>CM046423.1:68552753-68790253 GCA_025506505.1 Flaveria sonorensis
ATCCTTTGATGATTACGACTATGTAGGCCTTCATTAATTAATATATTAGAGATTAATTAATCCAAGAACTAATCCTAAAAAAAGTAGAAATAAATAATGTTAAAATATCTAATTCCTTATCCTATATATAGGGGTGCAAATGAGCCGAGCCGAGCCCGAGCTCGTATGGGCTCGAGCTCAGCTCGTGATGACTTAGGAGAGCTCGAGCTCGAGCTCGGCTCGTTTCGAGTTTTATTTTTAAAGCTCGAGCTCGGCTCGACAAATACTTTTTAAAGCTGGAGCTCGGCTCGGGCTTGACTCGTTTATTTATTTAAATATTATTTTAATATTTTTATATTTAATTTTGATATATATTTATAATTATATATTTCATATATAACATTATTCATATTATTTAATTATTTTTATCATAACTTTATATATAATAGATATTATTATATAATATATTTAATAAATTAAATAAAAATATATAAATAAAAAGCTCGTTTAGGCTTGCGAGCCGGCTCGAGCTCGATACGTAAAGCTCGGGCTAGATAATTAAATGAGCTTTTTTCAAGCTCGAGCTCGATAAAACTCGGCTCTTTTCTAGCTTTTTGTCGATCCGATCTCGAATAGCTCACGAGCGGTTCGGCTCGTTTGCACCCCTACCTGTATATCTAATCTAATATCCTTACTTATACTTTTCATGTTTAATGGACTGGACCTGAGTAATGTGTATTGGGCTTGTTGATATTGGGCTCAGTAGAAAGTGATTGTGGGCTTGGTTAATTCTACTAGCAGCCTGCTTTTTATCAAGAACCCGATGTATGACCAGTTTCCTCTCTAACACGCACTTGGGTTGTGGACACGGCCATACGGGTATGGTATCCAGGTTCAAGATTGGATCCTAATAATAATAGAATAAGAATATTCACAGTAGATTCCTTATATTTATATGGGTGTGTTCCTTATATTTTAAAAAATAATTGTAAATGGTTATGAGTGAAATAGAAAGAAAAATTATTGTTCATCTGTATATTTGAGAAATACTATTCAATCTTTGTAAATATTTTAGTATTTTTGAAAGTGGTTGTAAGTAGAGGAGAAAGAAAAAGTAATGATAAAAGTATAAAAAAATCTTATTTAATTAAGAAGGAGAGAGAAAATAAAGAGATTATTGGTGTAATTATAAGGATAAAGATAAAGAATTTGATGTGAATGCTCTAAAAGCGACTTAATTGCTTCTTTATCATTTTGATGCTCATTCGCTCTCATATCTCTTTTTCTCTGTCTCTCTGTAATATTTGGGTTCGTATGATTCGTCTAGGGTTTCCATTATATTAGTGAACCTTGCTAGGTTTTAATTATGTTATTCTTGGTCCATATATCAACACAATTGTGTTGGTTTGTAGTTTTCTTTACACCGTCCTCTTGTTGATTACATCAAACTTTCTTAGGGTTTGTACTAACTGGTTTAGGTTAAATAAATTAATATTTATATATTTGTAACATGGTATCAGAACTGAAAGTCTCCAGTCGATTGTAGCGTCGGAATCTTGTATTCTTCTCTTACGTCTTTGATTGGTATTCTTGTTGGTTCGATTTAGGATTTTCAAATTTTAAATCCTAGATCTCTGGTCTACTGATAAATAAGTTGGGGATTTGGGCCTCTTGCTGAGACTTTTGGGATTATTGTCCGTACCAAGGGTTTTTGATTATTAAACCCAGGATTATGTTTGCTTTACTCTAGTGGTGACGACCTGATGCTTGTACTCATCCATAGAAATACAAAGGACGATTAGGGTCTTGAAATCGTAGATATGATATTATCTAGTATTTTTCATTCTTTCATTAAATTTGTAATTCTAAGTGAAGATTACAAATCAATGATCACTAGATCAAGCAGTTTAAATAAATTATCCAAGACATAAAATACATAGAGATATTCGGTTCTACTCTCACTTTAAATAAAAATATTCAAGGTTAAGTCAAAAGTTTTTTAAGTTTCAGGTTTACTCTTAAGACAATATCTTTAACACCCCCTGCTCTAAGACCTTCTATTGGTTCTTTCTTTACATATCACATGTACCATACATTCACAGGCCCACCTATTTATAACTAGATGCGATTTTGTACCTAAAATATATTTATTACATATTTCTTAAACTACATATTTTATACGAGCCATCACAGAAATTTCTACACATATTATTATTCCGCGTGGATATAAGCATATTCGTTTTTCAACAAACTTCAACACGTAATTTCAAACCTAAATTATTTACAAAAACAAAACAAAACAAAAGCGATGAACAGCAAACGCCCAGCTGTTATATTACAACACGCACACCACACAATAATTTCAAACCTAAATCATCATATTCATCCCCCCAACAATAATCAATCAGACATTCGAATCATCACAAAACAAAACCCCAAACCTTCTCCGATCATCTTTAATCTTCAATCTTCCCGTAATCCTATTGAACAATCGCCACCAACTCCGATTCGATCTCTGGTACCGTTCACACGACGCCGGAGATCGGAGATTTCGCTTCCGCTATGGCCCAATCGCCGGCGAATACGCTGTTCGGTAAGTATGAGATCGGAAGACTCCTCGGTTGCGGTGCTTTCGCGAAGGTGTATTACGCTAGAGACATCAACTCCGGCCAAAGCGTCGCTATTAAGGTGATTAACAAGCTTAAAATCACTCATAACGCGCATCTCGTGTCAAATGTGAAACGTGAGATTGATATTATGCGCCGGCTCCGGCATCCGTACATCGTGAAATTGTATGAAGTGATGGCGACGAAGACGAAGATCTATTTTGTGATGGAGTTTGTGAAAGGAGGTGAGTTGTTTGCGAAGGTCGCGAAAGGTCGGTTGTCGGAATCGCAGAGTCGGAAGTACTTTCAGCAGTTGATCTCTGCGATCGGATATTGTCATTCTCGTGGCGTTTATCACCGAGATCTGAAGCCTGAGAATCTTCTGATTGATGAAAATGGAGATCTGAAGGTTTCCGATTTCGGATTGAGTGCTGTTACAGGTCAGATCCGTACCGATGGATTGTTGCATACGTTATGCGGTACTCCGTCGTACGTCGCACCGGAGATTTTGACGAAGAGAGGTTACGACGGAGCGAAAACGGACATCTGGTCATGTGGCATCATCCTGTTCGTGATGAACGCTGGATTTCTACCGTTCAACGATTCGAATCTGATGATGATGTATAAGAAGATCTACAAAGGTGAATACCGGTGCCCTAAGTGGATGTCGCCGGAGCTCCGGCGGTTGTTATCGCGTCTTCTGGACACCAAACCGGAGACGAGGATCACCGTCGACGAGATCAAGTCCGATCCGTGGTTCCGTAAAGGATACAACGAATCGAATCCAGAAACCGATCTACAAACCGTGATGAAGCCTGAAGAACACAAATCAACGTCGTTGAATGCATTCGATATAATCTCGTTTTCCTCCGGTTTGAACCTCACGCCGTTGTTCGCCGGTGGCTGTAGTTCGCCGGAGCACGGGGAGAGGGTGGTGGTGGGGGAGTCGCCGGAGAATGTGATGAGCAAAGTTGAGGAGATCGTGAAGGATGTAAACGTTAGGGCTCAAAGACGGAAGGAGTGGGGTGTGGATTTGGTCGGGCGGAACGGTAAGGATGTAATCGAAATAGAGGTTTTCCGGTTGACGGAAAACTTAGTGGTGGTGGAGGTTCAAAGTAGCGGCGGAGGTACAGCGTTCTACGATGAGTTGTGGAATAATAAAATTAGATCGGAGTTGCTTGACCGGCGGGAGGTTCCGGTAGCGAGGTAGTGACTCGCCGGCGAGACACGTGTCCGGTGTATGTACTTAATCATTCAGATACATATTTTTTTGACGATATTTCTCTTTACGTAAGGTCATGTGGTATACCCTAACGTCTCAGCGTGTTAATCATGTTAATAGATTAAGAGGCCATTGCCTAGTGATTATTTATTGAGGGAACAAATTGTGAAAGGAAAAAAAAGAGTGGTCAAAATAGGAGTGAATGAATTTTGTACATAACGTGTAACATGCCTTGTAAATCATTGGGGCAATTGTAAGTTTGATCTTGTTGCTAAATAAAAACAAGTTTTATTTATTGTTTGAGGATAAATAGAAAAAAATGGTTATGAAACAAGTTTTTTTTTCTATAAACTTCTTAATGTGTATGACGCTTTTAAGATAATAAGATGGTTTGAGAATGTTATAAGATTATATAAATGAATTTTTGTTCGGCTTTGGTTGATAAATCTCCAAGAACATTGGAATAACTTAGTAAAATTGTAGATTTTGTGACATTGAGTTTATGAGTTAAAATTGTGTGAAATATTCTCATACACAAATTGTAAAGTAAATAAAGTAAAAGCACGTGCATTAGATCGCGACTGATATGACACCATTCAAGACCGTATGCAATAAAAGAGTTAAGTATAAGGTAAAGTACGTAATTTGCTTAATACTTTCCTATAGGTAACTCTTATGGTAGGTTTATAGCTACCGTCACCATCTATCCATGTTGTGATCTTTGACTTGGCTTCAATGGACCTAAGCAATTGACTGTGCTTTTAATGGATAGAGGATTTGTGTCGACAAATGTAAAATGAAGACTATTTTTATGTTCCACAAAACCATATTGATAAACCAACGATGACACGTGGTGATCCTTTATGGTTTTCAATAGGTTACATGTGAATACTTGAAACATAAGTAACGATAGAAAATGACATCAATCTAACATTTGCATGGTGTTGTCACCCTCGATAATTATAACAACTAGCTTATTTTTGCATCCTGTCAAACCAATCCAACATTGGGCCGTCAAATAAACGACACGTGTATGTCATATTATCCATAAATTCACACCCGTTTAAGGATGATTACCGCATACTTAATAGTAAATTATCTCAGAATTTTATCAACAATACTATTATAAAATAGGATATGTGTATCTTCTTCAAATGAAAATATAGCTCATATTAATTTACTAAACTTGCACCATGATGTATTAAGCGATCACAATGATGAGTGACAACAATTTTCCTATATTATTATATGATGGAAACTACATATTAAGTTGCAACTATAAAAGTAAGATAATAGTTTTAATGTTTTACATTCTTCGTTTTCTTTTGACATTTTATTTATAATATTTTTATCATATTATGATTAAATCAATAATTGAGTACGAATCATCGAGTTTTATACCATCCATATGAATTACATTATCACATATTGTTTTGTATCCTATGGATGATTGCCCCTGGAGTGATGCGAGTTTATAAGATGATAAGGTGGTTATATGAAAAAAAATTGTTGTTACAAAATTATTATTAATTATTATCTTATATATAATATAACGTTAAAAAGTTATATACCATCTATAAGAATTATATTTTTAATATCTCGAGACATGAATTTTAACGTGTTACTTTTTTTTAAGTTTTGAAAACATATATTCTACCTGAGGACCTATATATGATAATCAGCTACCTCATCTTTAACGTTCGAAACATGTTTGATCCATTAGACTTTGATCACGTGTCAACAAACTTAAGAGGGTTCTTTACAAATTACCAGAACATTACTGTTGTTTTACGAGAGATGGCAATTTTGATGTGTCAGTCAATAGCTTTTTAGCACCAAGTCATTCAGTAGCTTTTAACTCTTATTATTATCTGTTCAACATTACCATACATATTTTTTTACATATTTCTAGAACATTACTTGTTTTTTCAAGACATAAAATCAATTATATATTTCCTAATACATATAATACATATTTATCCACTTATTAAAATTAATCAATTAAATGATTATTTTATCTTGTTTTTATTAATAGATTTTTACGTATTGATGTTCTGTTATTACAATTGTTTAAAACTTTGACAATTGTGTTTTGTATTTGGATATATAATTTTGATTATCGGTGATTATTGTTTTGAAATAAATTTTTAAAACTTTTGTATTTGGAGTTGTAAAATTATTATTTTTATTTATATAGAATACTCGAACTTATGGATATATGTGATTGACGTTTTTGTGAAGGAAAATATATAAAAATAACTTAGGAAAAATATAAATATAATAATCATTCAATAACTAATTTTAATGAAATCGGTAAATATATAATATATATGTTTTAAAAAAAACAAACATGTAATTAATTTTTTAATTTGAGTAAATATGTAATTAATAAGTTTAGAAGGGAGAAATATGTCACTACCCCTAACAAAATAACGCTCATACCAACAATCTATTATAACTTAGTTACTATTGAACTTAATATTTCAATAATAACTCACCCTCAAATGATTACTGTTGAACTCAACTATGTTATTAAGGTGGTGTTTGGTTTTTTTTAGAAAAAAACTTTTTAGGTTCTTTGTCTGCATCAAGAAGAGGACAGGCAGACATCTAAGGTTGCAGACTGTTTATTTTTCGGAAGACATTTCATTAAAAAATGTCTTCTCGTCCTCTTTTTGAATAATACTCAACCCCACATCTTCTAACATCTTCCAACCTCTTCATAAATAAAAAACCTAAAAAAACCACCTCCACTGCCACTCTTCTACATCCATCATCGTTGCTCATTCACCATCACCATCGACGAAGCTTTGGACGGAATAGCTCCGATTGCGACCGGATTTCATCGGCTTGCAAATCGGAAAACGAGAGAATTGTAGGTAGTTGAAAGCTCGGATTTGGTGGTAGAGGCGGAAGGCGGTTAAGGGCGGAGGAGGCGGTGGCGAGGTGGAGCGGAGAAGTGAAATTGAGTTAATTGTTCGGACCACCATGATTGAGGGGGACAAGGAGATGCAGAGGGTGGATTGTTGGTTCCGGCGTGGTGTTTGCTGTTGAAATGAAAGTGGAAGCTCCGATAGCGAACTGGAGGCAGTGGTTCGCTGGAGAAGTGTGTAAAGTGCGAACGGAGTAGAGGATGATAGTCCAAAGTCGATGGGGGAGAAAAGCTATCCTAAATCTATCCCGTTGGCTTCTTTTTATAACACCAGTTGAGTATTTCCTTTTTGATGTTGATGCTGATGAAGACAAGGTTGAAGCACATGGTACTGCATCAGTCTGCAGACGTTAAAAAACAGATAGTCTTTTTCTTGCAGACTGCTGAGGTTTGGTTCACCTCTTCTGCTGTAGATGTCTGCAGATGTGGTCCGCAGACTGCAAACATTTTCCTGCAGAAAAAACAAACACCACCTAAAAGCTTAGCTTCGCTTAGAGCATTCACATTCGTTTTTAAAAATGTGTGAGAAAATATATTATTTAATTAAAGCAGAGAAAGAAAATGTAGTGGTTTTTAGTGTAATTAGAGTACTCACAATCCATTCTCCATCCCTATCATCACTCCTTATAACTTACTATATTTTTTTTTCTTTTTGTAATTAAATAATATTTTTTTCATACCTTTATTATTATATTTTTCTTATCATCCACTCACACCACTTTTAAAAATATTAAAAAGTTTATGGTTAGATACAATTATAGTCATCTCTGAAGTTTTGCCCGGGTAGATGTGGAACTAGAACTGAAGCATTTAAAATCGTATATCAACTTTGAACTTAAAACATAACAAAGATATAAAACGATTTGGGAGTGAGTATGTTTTGATGAACAAATGAATTAATGTTCAGCTTATAAAAGCTGAAAATAAAGCCTCTAATATAAAGTTGTATAAAGATATAAAAACTAAAAATAGAGCAATATAAGCAGAAAATTCACAAACATACAATATTATATTAGGTTTTGTTAAAGTCTATAAACGAAGACATTTTAATTGTAGCCATAACGAAATGGTCAGTTTGTTAGACTCATTTGACCATAACTGATTAGTTTGATTGATTATTGGTTAACTTCAGTTAATTTCTCGGTTAACTTTGTTTTTATATTTAAAATAAATAATTTCGAAATGAAAGATTCTTTGAAAAAAAGACGCATAAAAAAGGGCTGACCCCTTAAAAATCCTGTGTCTTCGCGAACGAAGGGAGCGTACAACTCATTTTTTGTTCGTAACCAAGGAGAGATAGAATGGAGTTCTTTACAAAATTTGAGACAAAAGGAATAAAAAATACTTTCTTTATGGTCTCCTTGTTTTGAGACATGATGGCTTTGGGGTCGACCCCGGTAACAAAGAACGAATCCATAAAAACTTAGGATCCGACACCATGATAAAATACTACCCTCATGATTAGATCATGTCCCTGAGATTGAGATTTGATAAGCGAAGGTACATTTGCGGTTTATTCGTGTCATTGGATAAATTATTAGAAATGGCGGAACAGAAGAACAATTTATTCATTAGTCTTATTTTAAATAAAAAGTAGAGTAAATTACAAATTATGTCCTTTATTAATACATAAAATTGCACCCATATGTTATTTAGTTTCAATAATTACATTGTATGTCCTTTATTAAAAAACTTTGCACACCTATTGTCCTTTATAGTAACTTTCATCCAAATTGAAGGCGTAGAATGAAGTAAAGAAGTCCTAACCGAAAGCCTAAAGCGAGAATGCCACTCCGACATCAGGGTGGAAGCTACAGTTAGAATGACGACAACGACTACAATCACTAACGCTAATTTGCGTCATCACTAAATCCAACGTCTTCCTCGTCTCTTTGATTCAGTCAAACAATCTGAGATTACTAAATCCATCGCCGTCGTCGTCCCCGATTAGATTTAATCGAATTGAAACACAATTTGACATCACTGTCATTCAAAGTTCATGGACTAACTATTCATATAAGAGCAGTAAAAGAAATTACTTGGATTTTTCTAAGAGTTCTATTTGGCTTCGTAATGTACAGTAGTTGTTTTATTTTAGTTAAGTTCGTCTAATGTGATAC
Organism: Flaveria sonorensis; assembly: GCA_025506505.1. Taxonomy (NCBI): domain Eukaryota; kingdom Viridiplantae; phylum Streptophyta; class Magnoliopsida; order Asterales; family Asteraceae; genus Flaveria; species Flaveria sonorensis. The sequence continues at coordinate 68,561,613 of CM046423.1, forward strand.
TATTTCATGTAATGTAATGGATAAATGACTCCGATTTTGCATATTGGTTATGTGCTAAAGATGTTTAAGCACTAAAGATTAGTATGATTGTATGAATATTGATTCAAAATATGTCAATAGATATTGGTTCATTATTTATAGTTGTAAAAATAACTAAAGATGGTCCCAATGGTTATGCATAATGGTTAATTGTTGCATAATGCTCCGAATGATTCCATGCGTACATGAAGGTGACAAGAATGAAGCAACTTAAAATTATTTTTGAATCATTATAGGCATGTAAAAGTCATAATTGCCTCTCATGTGACGGACACTCCGCTTGACTTAATTGTAAATTTGGATGGATGAATGTTATGTAAAGGTCAATATGTGTTCAAATATTTTTAAAAAGAACATTTCATGTAATTATTAAAACTAAAGGACATAACATGCAATTTTATACATTATATATATATATATATATATATTAATTATCAACTTAATATGCATTAAGGGTTGTACTATGTTTGTTTATTGGTTTGTACTCATCTTTTGTTTTTATTTTTATTTTTTTTTTATCTTTAAAATTTTTATTTTAATCCAATACTTTACATCTTGTACAATTTAGCCTCAAAATTTTTCTACTTCAACTTTAGTCCCCAATACTTTTCATATTTTACAAATATTTTACTTACGTTTCGGTTTAAATTTTACGAGTTAACACGCCACAACATGCGTGTATGGTTCAATATTTTTACGCTTATTTTCCCTGTTTAACGGCCCCGTCGCAACGCAATGGTCCTAGATCGTCACACTTATTGTTTTATATGTTTTACTTTTCGTCTGTGTTTCAACATTTTCACGTCTACTTTTTGTTTGGTTATATTTTTGGTTCTTTATCTTTTTTATACGATTTTTTTCGGTGTTAATGGTCACTGTCGGTGACGTGTTATTGATATTACTTGACATGGTTTTACGCATCTCGTTGCAACACGGAGGGACTCAAGACTAGTTTACTCTAAAAAGTAACTGTAGACTCCCTTTGAAAATATTTTCTTGGGCCAAAAGTGGATCAGGCCCAAGTAATTCACAAGAACCCAACAAAGAAACAAAAGGGCAACAAAATACAGTGTAGTTACGAGATAGTGATGAAGAAACCAAATTGATTTGGCGGCAATACAATCGATGACGCTAAAAGGTTTGCAGAATTAACCTCTTTTTGCAGAAATCACAAGGAAAACGAAAGGTAATCGGATATATTTTGATAATTAGTTTACTGAATCTATAATCAGTATCTCATTTCTCTTTTTGTTCTACGCAAATTCGTATGATTTTAGTAAGCTGAAACATCGTTGTTCGCTTTCTTTTAATTGTTGTTTGTGAAGTAGTGAAGAATGAATCAAGAAACGAGCTCGAAGCATAGTAATCTTAAGAAAAGACTGAAGTTTGCAGCAGGGAAATCTGTTGGTTCTTCTAGGATAAGTTTAGAGCCCTAGATTCTAAGAAAAAGGGGATTCGAAGCAGAAGAGTTGAAACTGATGATATTGTTTCCAATGTTGAAAGTGGATTTAAGAAGAAAGGAAGTGATAGTGTGAAATTAAGAATGGTAAACAACGAATTGAGGGTGATGATCGTAGGAAAGGGGTCGAAAATTAGGGGAATTTAATGGGAATGAAAGTAAACGGTTTGCAGGAAGATATTATGGCAGTAAGAAAGAGAAGAGAGTTATGCTGATGATGTGGGGAGTAAGTTTCATAACAATGCATCTGTTTCTAGAAATAGAATGTTGAATAAACGGGAATCACAGGATGCTCGAGGTGATCGAAGAACGAAAAGGGAAAATGTTGAGAATAGGAATGGTTTTTTGAGGAAAAAAGAAGATGCAAGGTATGAGAATGGCAAACAGTTAAGAAGCCCTGCAGAGGAACATAAGTTTGGAGTGTGAAGAAATTAAAAGGCAAGAAGGATGCGTCTGATGATTCAGTGGCAATGTTTGATCGACCAAGGAGGAGGAGGCGATTGATTAGGGTTGCATATCCATATGATACTGCAAATAAGCGGTTTGACGATAGCCCACCTACAATTGGTCAGTTTGACTTCGTGAAATTTATCATGTATGTGTTTATGTTTTTATCATATGGATTATTGCAGCAGTGTGTTCCATACTTTCATGTCAGTTTTCTATATCTTGTCTTCTGCTTTATAGTCTACCTATTTTCTATAATTAATACTCCCTTCGTCCCACAATAATTGGGGTTGCTTTCTTGGATTAATGCAAGATTACTATGTTGCAAATATTACTTGGTACAACATGTTAAAATATTGATTTTTGTCAGGTTACTTGATTGATAGTCAAACACATACATTTTTTTGAATCAAGTTCTGACTTCTGAGTTAAACATCGGAAAGACGAAGTATATATTAGTATTCTTGCTTGGGTCTTTATTCAAACTATATTATTTTTGGAAGCTTTGTGGTATGTTTTTGTTAAAGATGCATATGCCAAAAATTGAGATGGAACCTAGCATGGTTTGTATACCAAAAGATAACTATATTAGCTCAACTAGTAAATGCATGCTCTGGTATCTTATGTGCAACATATGAATATGAAGTGAGGGAGGAAAGAAATATTAAATTTATTTATAATTCTAATCACTAAACACCTTTAAGTCTTCACTTAGGCTTTATTACATACTTAGTGCCTCTGCTTCAAGTCCCATAATAACCTTTATGTTGCTGTCTTATTCAAGAAGAAATCACAACAGTTATCGACATTCAAGAATCAAGACACAACTAAATGTTATTCTCATATTAAGTCTTCACTTAGGCTTTATTACATACTTAGTGCCTCTGCTTCAAGTCCCATAATAACCTTTATGTTGCTGTCTTATTCAAGAGAAATCACAACAGTTATCGACATTCAAGAATCAAGACACCAACTAAATGTTATTCTCATAAAATTTTTTATTTTCTTAACAATTGTGGATGATATATTACTATAAATGTACTATCTAGTTTGTGGATGTGTGCAAATTGTTGAACCAAGTAAAGAGTGGTTGTTTTATTTCATTTATGTACTATAATAACATGTGATTATTGATGGTAACAAAATATTTTATCAGTAAGTAACATGTTGTTTTCTCACTCATCCTCAATTTTCACTTATTACATCAAGTAAAATTTATGGATCTCTAAATTGACTCCAGATTTTGGTTTCTTGCTTTTTTCAGATAATACCACAGAGCAAAAGAAAGACTCAGATACTGAAGAAAATGCTGAGATGTCAAAAAACGCCCAGTTTCGTGCCATACAACCAAGCCCTTCTATCATATCGTTTGTGAATGAAAATGTAATATTTCTTGGTTATGTATTTGCTTTGCAAGTTGGATACTTTATTCATAACATACTTGCCCTGTTTTTTTCTTGGCTATTTATTATTGTAGTTATTGGGGCGGAGACGTGAAATTGAGTTCAAAAGGGCAGGATACAATATTGAACTTTCTTCCCCTTTAGATAATATTCCCTTCTCTACAAGCTCAGAAAGAGAGCGAATCGAAGAATCAGTAAGCTTGCACTCATATAATTTTTTGGAACTAATTTATTTGCATATGAAGAATGTACCAAACTACCAATGGTTTTAATAGTTTTAGTGGCAGCTAAATCGGCAGGTCGACATTTGGGTAACGGGTAATTTTTTGTTCGGGTTAAAATGGGTTGGGTCGACTTGAAGTTGAAACACTTCAATCTAAATTTTAAAAATTTTGTAAACTTCTGGTGACTTTCAACCTGTTACCCTTTTTAATAAATTCCTTTTTTTTGCCCATTTGATAAATTCAAAAGTATATGATTAAAAATGCCACCTCTAAATAGTTTTTTTTCTCACACCCTTATAGGTTGTAACTATACAAAACCATGCTGTGTTGGCCATTCCTAAATTATGTGATTTTGGTCTGAATATTTTGCAGGTTTTCAGGAGTAAATTAAAATTCTTTGCTGCTGCGAAAGTTTCTTCATCTTTCCCATCTCCTGATCTTCCAGAAATTGCATTTGCAGGTTAAGATCTTTTTCAAAAAAAACTTTCCTTGAAACATTTAAGGATTTTTTTCCTCTGCTTGTAGGATTTTTCAAAGATCTTTTTGGTTTCTTATTAGGGAGGTCAAATGTCGGCAAATCATCTTTGCTAAACTCACTTACCAGACAATGGGGTGCTGTACGTACATCAGACAAGCCTGGTCTCACTCAGGTGCCAAATCATCTTTCTTGCTTAAATTTGTTTTCAAGTATAACAATTGGCAAATTATTTCAAGGGTGTTTGGAAGTATCATGTAAGTTTTGATTCTTTTGAAAGTGATCATGTGATATGGAGTGATTAGATTAAAAAATCATATATAATAAAACCTTGTGCAGACTATCAACTTCTTCAACCTTGGATCAAAACTCTGCTTAGTGGATCTGCCTGGGTATGGTTTTGCTTATGCAAAAGAAGAAGTCAAGGAATCATGGGAAGAACTTGTAAGTGCAATAAAATCAATTTGAATTTCTCAGCAAAGCTTTTTTTGATTTGTGGTTGCATGATATTGTTGCTATTTATTTGAAGAACTAGCTGAATTTTCAACTTATTTTGTGAGTTTTAGGTGAAAGAATATGTATCCACCCGTGAAGGTCTAAAACGAGTATGCCTTTTAATTGACACAAAGTGGGGTATGAAGCCAAGGGATCATGAACTTGTTGATTTAATGGAAAGGTAAGTAGTTATTGTTAAAATTTTGATAGAAGCAAAGAACAAGTAATGTGTGGAATTTTTTCCATTTCTATTTTTGGGTTCCATTCTTTCATTTTTATGCTTGAAAAGAAATAAAAATTTGATATTAAGTCTCACTTCTTGGAAGGAGAAATAAAAGTGAGACCCATCAAAGCAAGAATTATGGTATATACTAGAGGTGGCAGATATTTGGGTTGGGTAACAGGTTGAAATAGGTAATTTATTGTATGGGTTGAAATGGGTCAGCCTGAGACACTATTCCTCCAAAGTTCTATTTATGTTATATTGTTAATAGATTATAAATTATCAGTCTTTCAAATAGGATGACAGAATAGATTGTTTTGATGGCATTATTTTATAAATTAAATTTTACCTGACACCCTTCGTCCTAAAGTTCTGTTCTTGTTTTTGGATCATTCATCATAGATTATCACTGTTTCAAATAGTATGACAAAGAAGTAGATATTTTGATGATAATATATTTTAAATAAAATTCTTTAGGAGGTTTTATGCTTAAATATGCACTTTGGGTGATTTTGACCTGCTTTCTTTTAAGCTATTATTTTACCCTTTGGCCCATTAGAGATAAAACTTAGTGTGAATCGACCTGGGTCAAAATTGCCGTCCCTAGCCTATGCGCAAATGAAACATTACTCTTTAAACTGGTTTTTTTTGATGTTATGTTTTCATGTAATAATATATATATCAAAATTTCACACCCTAGTGTTTCTTATTGTTTTAAATGGCAGGTCAAAAACCAAATACCAGATAGTATTGACAAAAACAGATTTATCATTCCCAATTGATGTAGCTAGACGTGCAATGCAAATTGAGGAGGTGATTAATTTATGTTTATATTTCCTAGATATTTGCTCCCTTAATTTCATGATTTTGAGCTAATAATGCTTATAATTATTTATTTTTACAGAGCCTTAAAACAAAGAAGTCTGCTATTCAGCCATTGGTGAGAAATTTTGATTTGTTAAAATACTAGTAGAGGCGATAGGTTGGGTAATGGGTTAAAACGAGTTTGGCTAATAAAGAATGTTTTTTTCTCGAGAAAAGATTGGAATTAATCAGTTAGTGTGTTATGATCATTAAAACTTATTTGTTCTAATAGTCGAATCTTGTTTAATAAAAGCAGTTTAGGTGGTTTTATTTCGCGTGTGACCGGTTTACATCTTGGCTGCGGTTTTCTAGTTTCCCCCATTTGATCCGTTAGACAAAAGAATATAACTCAAATCAATCCATTTACTGTTGTATAGATCTAAATTGCCAACTTTATACTTTTGATATACCAAAAACAACCCTAATATTTAAATACCACTTTAAACATCAGATTCACATATAGATACTTTTGCAAAAACTTGTTTCTTTTCTTTTGTTTTTTTTTTGGTGTTATTAACATAGCATCAAGTTTTTCTACACAAAGAAACAATTCTTGCTGATTTGAAGTTAGTAAGAACTTTCTTTAACCCTGACAAGGTCAAATATGGATTTAACTAAGATCTATTGGTTTGTTTACTTGCAGATGATGGTCAGCTCAAAAACCGGCGCTGGGATTAGAAGTTTAAGAACAGTGCTTTCTAATGTGTCTCGATTTGCAAGACTCTAGGGGTATCTATGTCATTCTTTTGTTTCTTTATAAGTTAGTGCTTTAACTCTTTTTAAATTACAAGGTTTATTCTTCTAAACAGAATTGAATTGCAACATCGGTTTGATGTTGTTGCCGTCATGTTGTGCACGAGACAACTGCATATATTCTCTACAGAACCATGTTCTCGCTTCTAGAAAGCAAAAACTATTTTGACTTTCAAGGTCAAAGTCAATTTCAGTCTTGATCTAAAGATTGTTAGAAAATCTCCCAATATGTATAAAATATATGGTAGTTACACCAGAATCTGAAGTGAATAACAAGTGATTAGTGTTAGATTTGTGATAAAATGGATATCAATTTTGAAATTGGGTTGCTGATGTGTTTCTAGTTTAAAAGTCAAAAGCTATCTTTAGTTATTTTAGTGGTTGGAGCCTCAAAACTACTCTTCAATTGGTCTTGGGGCCCTTAATAGCTTTTAATGACTTTGGTGCTGAGTTTAAATCTGTATGCCCAAATTCAATGGTTTTGGTAGTGGAATAGTGACTAATGACATCTTAGTGAGGAGGTTATAACCAATTATGATTTTTTCTCTCTTGTTGGTGGATGGACCCTATGAAGTTATCACAGATTTGTCATTTGCTAGTTTCTAAAAGTCAAAAGAGTGGTATAAAAAACATGACTTTAGAGACAAATGATGACCCAGAATAGCAAACATGTTTTTAGAAATGTGTTTGTTATATCTGCTAGACTTGTACAAAAAATGAAGATAATATTTTTTCTCATGGGAAGTTGAAGGATTTGTTTTTACCATCCGAGTGAACTTTTTATGAGGTATACGTCAAGAAGCTTTTATCTTATCCGCAGTCATTTCATCGAAAACGCATTGATGGTTTTATGGATTTGACATTTCTTATGTGTGGTATCTCTCATGTGGGATGGTTTACATAAACTTTTTGGTACACCTTAAGCCTTATAAATTGATGGTATTATATAATGCTTTTAACACATTCTTTTAACAGATATACAAACCTAAAACCTTATAAATTGTCAATGGAATTAATTTCAGTTTGATTAAAACATTCTAACTACTTAAAAGAGACATGTGAACCAAACAATTACTAATAAACAGGGGTGACACTATGCATTCTTCAGTGAGAGAAAAGACACCTACTTAAATATGACTTTAGCTCGTTAGTGTAAAAGTACTATGTTTAACATACAGTTTTGAAGATAAAGCTTATGTTGGAGTGTTGGACACATGATCTTCAAATAATCCATGATAGGAAACCCATAAAAACCAAACATCAAGGAAATAACACATTTATCACGGTTTCAATTCATCACCTTTATAAAAGTAGGAGTTAGTTGTCAGATTTAGAGTGCGTTAAGTTCATTTAAAAATAAACCTCCTAACAATTTATGCAGCCTCTTTGAGAAGACGCTAAATGAGTTCAAGGCTATATATTATTCGTCAGACCTTTTAATAACTCAACATAAGATTGTCAACAGCCCTTACCTTGTAGTTTATAAATGCGTTGGTTACCATTTCCCGATTAGTTGTCATCAAACCAAATAACTTATAGTCTAATAATATTGTTATATATAGTATAAATATTTTTTCTCAAGTGGTTAAAATTTTTAATTCCATTACAGATGTAAGTGGTCATATTAAAAAGAAATTAGTTGCCATTTAGCATGAAAGACTAAAAGAGGAAACTAATAGAAAAAGGAGGGAAATGTATTGAATAACAAGATTAGATTGAACACCAAAAAAATAATTAAAGAAAAGACGTTGATGTTGGGGATGATCAATTTCCTAAAAACTATGTGGCCTCAATGAATCTCATTCAACGAAATTACTTTCTCTCTCTAAACATCAACTTCTAGAGAGAGAAAGAGAGAATTACAATGTGTCCTTTACGCATTATTCTCATCTTTCTGTCGGCGACTCTCGCCGGATTCTTCGTCCTCCGGAACTTCAAATCTCATTCCGATACATCCACCGTCGATAACACCGCCACCGCCACCACCAAATCGCCACCGTCCTCCGCCGCTACCACCGGTGAACAATCATCGCATAAGGTAGGGTTTTCGTGTGTAATTTGTAGGATGAATGAACAGTGATGATGAATATGCGGAAATGTGTGATGTTTATGTGTTGAATTTCAGATTTATGGTGCTTTTGTGAACGGGTTTTGGACGTGTGTTGATATGGCGAGTGGACGGTATCTGTGGAGGAACCTGGTTGCGGTCTCCAAAAAGTCGGATTGATCTTCTGATTTTGTGAGTTTTAGTTTCTGTTTCGGTACTGATTAGCGGATTGATTTGCTCTCATGTGGTTTGGTTATGATTGTTCTTCAATTGGGGGAAAAGTTCATCATCATTGACTTGATGATTGTTGATTGTTATTATTGGAAACATAGAATCATTACTGTTGTGTTGAGTACTGTAGGTCTGTAGTATAGGCATTTAAGAACTATGAGATTGATTTACAGTTGTTAAGTATATTTTGTAGTTGTAAACTGTTCTGATTTTGGCATTAGTTATTTCAATCTCCTGACTGTTTTAACAAAATAAGAGTGGATATGGTGGAGGATCCTTGCATCTATGTTTACAAAGTTGTTATGAACATGATGATTGATGAGTAGTGTTCTTAGATATAACATACTTTGTTTATTTTGTGCTAAAAAGTCCTCCAACCCAATTTCGGTATGTGTTTGTGAAATTAACAATATGCGTCGGCTACTAGCACGCATGCGAAAATTCAAGATCGGGAACATCTGCTAGAGCTCGCAATTGGCATTTCTCACTAGGTAGAATATTACCGGGATTTGAAGACTGACTATGTGGAGGCTATGTAGAATGGTTTTTATTGTTGATGTGGATGTCATGTGGACTCTATTGTTGATTGCTTTATTTACAAATTTGTACCATATGGATAAGATAAGTATCCATGTCAGCATTTTTGTTCATTTGAAACGCACAAGTCAATATTTTGATCTTTTTCACTGGTACATGTATTTTAGACAAGTTTAGGAACTTTAATACGTCAAAATTAGGTTGAGGTATAAGAAAGTATGTTGGTTTTTTAATGCTAGTCCCTATTGAACTCAATGATTTTTCTTCTATTCTTCCATTGTAATGAAAAAAAATTAAAATTCCTTAATATATGGGATTAATTTGGCATTTTATGCTCTATTCTGTGTGCAGTGATTGTGATATATGAATATGGGTGGGTTGAGTAATTTACTGTTCCATTCTGCCATCTGATGTAGAAGGCCTTATATGAGCATATAATAATTGTACCAGTAATCTTGTTAAGAACCAGTTAATGATATTCTTTTAGATAGTGAAGTTTTAGTTAGCAGAACTGCATTCTTTTCTCTCCTACAACGTGTCGATCTATATAAATCTTTAATAGTAGGATACCTGCTTGCTTTCACATATAAACAAAAGTATAATGATATCCAAATATTTCAAATTTGCAGGTGGAAACTTGGTGTGGACGTGGGCTTCCTTTTGTATATACAGGTTGAAATTGAAGCAGATATGAATCTTCAGTTTGATAATCTTTTCTCGTATTTCCAAATGATCATCATAACTAGGCTCTATAATATCAAAATCTTGATTTCTTTCTGTATGTCATGTTCTAGCTTCTTTAATCCTGTTAGTCTTGAAGCTGTAAAATGTAAAACAGTGTCGTTTGGATGCTTAGAGTGTGTTTGTTTGATAGATTTGAGTTTGGATTGATTGATCATAGTACTTGTTTGTTTGATGGGTCGGGAATAAAGAAAAAGGAGGATATAGCCCACTAAGGTTGTGTGTATCATACAGGTTTTAAACCTTTTTTAAAACGATATTGTTTACTTGTTATATCATGATCCACCTGGCATGGATGTTTTATAATTTGTTACTTTCCTTTTTGAAATTATGTCTTGAAGCAGAACTTTTTTTAAAAATGGGTGAAATTTTAAATTTTTGTTGACATGGAGGGTGTTTCTTGGAGAAATTTGGAAACAAGGGTACCCGCCACCGTGGGTGGCGGGTTCTGCCACATCTTCAGAAATTCCCAGAACTCGCCGGTGTGGATGGCGGGTTCTGGTACACCTCTCAGAACTCGCCGCCGGGGATGGCGGGTTCTGATTCACGGACAAACCACAACCACACAATCCACCAACTTATCCACCAATTTTTCCTTTTGATTTCAACCGCGCAAATCACCTCAACTACATTACATTTTCTTTATAAACATCCCATTCAACCCACATTAACATACATTTTTTACATATCTTCGTTATACAAAAAAATTCTTACAAAATGAGTTGGCGAATTACATCGGGTTCTATTAACAATGAGTTATTATTCTTGGGTGGTGAGCATAGAACAGCTTATTATTTTCAAATTCCACCGAGTGATGCTGGTATATTTAGAACTAGAAGGGGAGATAAAAATTTTTGGAAGCACATTGCTGAAAAGCCTATCTCACATAATGTCAGGCGCCACATAAGGTTGGCGGGTTTTGGAGGTATTATCGATTGTGGATATCGTACACTTAACTGTGGTCTCATTACTGTTTTGGTGGAGAGATGACGACCGGAGACACACACTTTTCACTTACCTATTGGAGAATGCACGGTCACCCTTCAAGATGTCCAAGTATTATGGGGTTTACAGGTTGATGGTAATGTTATTTCTCGCACTGATGAGTTTATGAACAAAACTGAGATTTTAATAAGGTTTGAACATTTAACTGTTTATTCTCTTAATTCACACGCTGTGGAAGGTAACAAAATTAATCTTGCTGCAATTCTAAATGAAATAAGGAAAGATTTTCCTGACGATGCCAACGAAGAGCAATGTGTACAACGTGCTAGATTAATTATATTTTACTTAATTGGGGCAACTTTATTCCCGGATACGTCTTCCAACATGTTGCATGCTAATTTTTTAACACACATTGAAAATTTAAGTACTTGTGGGCAACTAAGCTGGGGTAGTGTAGTTTTAGCGTGGTTGTATAGGCAACTTTGCAGAGCAACAAAAATAACAGTAACTGATGTTGGGGGTTTGTTATTCTTGCTACAACTATGGGCGTGGGAAAGAATTCCTACCATGGCTCCAATTAATAACCGCGTTATTAATTTTATAAAACCCTACGGTGCAAGGTATGTTAAAATAACGTACAAATTTTTGGTATCTGTATTATTTGTATGTTTAATAAAAAAAATTTACTGATTAAGCGTTGGTTTATTTGAATATTTTTGAAAGATGGCAAGGCGGCAAACTTAGCTATGTTAACACCACTCCGCATTGCCTGAGCGCGTACCGATCCACATTATATTCGTTAAATGACAGGATGGTATTAACTTTTTGATCATATATTTTTAAAAATTAGTTATTACAAGGTGTTATAAATTTAATTATATGTTATTTATTTCAGTTTAACTGGAGGCCTTATGATCATATTATCCAATATCTACCTGAAATTTGTACAAATGGTCATATGTGTTGGAGGAGTGACACATATCTCATCTGTTGGGAATACGTTGAGCCCCACTGTGCTAGCAGGGTTTTACGACAATTTGGAATGGCTCAACCGATCCCAACAAGTGTACTACTAACACGGGAGGAACATTTCCGACTCCATTCCATTGCTCGTAGAGGTGGAAGAAACAGTGATTGGAAAGAAAAGCATAATTTTTATGTTCATGCATGGGAGTCAAGACATGATACTCTTGTGAATGGTAGTTACACAGATATGACAGTTGCGTCCGAACCATACATGAGGTGGTATATGGATCGTACCGTTACATATGTAACGAACCCAAGCCATCAAGACATAAACCCGCATGGGTTTCAAAACGAAGGGCAAAGAATGACAATGCTGGTATTATTATTATTATTATATTATTATTATTATTATTATTATTATTATTATTATTATTATTATTATTATTATTATTATTATTATTATTATTATTATTTCCTCATAGTATGTTCTGGACTTATATGTCTCAGAGGGATAGAATCCCGAATCAAAATATCGCTTGATTATAAACCAAGGCTGATCATTCTATTTTTTATCCTTTTGATCTAAAAGGAGTATAACATCCTTTTTTGGATTATTAATCCATTTTCATCTTCACTTTCATTTATTGTGACATGTGCATATGATGCTGTTTCTTCAGGGATATTTCCCTGTGATGCTTTATAAGCCAAAAACTCTTTATAAGTTTTTTCATCAAATTGAGGTTTTGAGGAGGATGATGCATATGATGAACCATCCATAGCTATAAGCTTTTTATTACCCATTTGATGGATAATTTTTTTGTTCCTCTTCCCCTATAAGAGGAAGCTCTTTATTGTTTCACTTCCATATGAAGAAAACTTTAATGAAAGTCAGATTCCGACCAAGGCTCGACCTTGTCAAATGAATTCTGAATATATGGAATTATGTAAGCAAGAGATAAAATCTCTTTTAAACAAAAATTTAATAAGAAATTCAAAGTCTCCATGGTCATGTACAACTTTTTATGTTAATAAACATTCCAAACAGGAAAGAGGCGTACCCAGATTGGTTATTAATTATAAACCATTAAATAAGGTTTTAAAATGGATTAGGTATCCTATACCTAATAAAAAGGATTTATTAGATAAATTATACGAATCAAATATATTTTCTAAATTTGATTTAAAGTCAGGATACTGGCAAATACAAATTGAAGAAAAAGACAGGTATAAAACGGCTTTCACAGTACCTGTTGGGCATTATGAATGGAATGTTATGCCATTTGGATTAAAAAATACCCCATCAGAATTTCAGAATATTATGAATGATATTTTTATTCCTTATAGTGAATTTATTATTGTTTATATAGACGATATCCTTGTATTCTCAATATTTGCCAAAATAATACCTGTATTAATACAAGTTTTGTATTGGTAAAAAATCTTGGAAACCAAGTTATACTTGGAAGTCCTTTCTTTGATAAAATATTTCCTTTAAAAAATATAGACCGTACTGGAATAACTGGTACGTATGAAGGAAAAGAAATTGTTTTTAAATTCATTTTAAATCCAATAACCAGAACATTAAATAATTTAAAAGATGAATTGCTGAAAGCAAAGATAAATCAAATTGATTTTCTATAAAAAGAAATATTTTCTTTAAATATTCAAGAAAGATTAAATAATTCAAAATTACAAGAAAAAATTAATCTTTTAGAACACCAATTCAGCTTACAAATATGTAACGATCATCCCAATGCTTTCTGGGATAGAAAGAAACATACGCTACATTATTGTAGCTTTTACTGTTTACCTTTTGACTTGTAATACAAAATGCGTCAAAATACTATCCCATTTCAAAGAAAAACAAAACATCATAATAAATGACCAGATAAAAGATAAAGAGTCTATTGCTATTCCTAGTATTCAATTACCTCCTAAGGTAACAGAACTGACCACATGTTAGCATCCTAGATAAGAAGGCGTGGGGCGTTTAGGGTGAGACCTGTACTGAAGGCAGGACCTTGTATGAGAAAAGAGGAGAAAACCATAAAACTCAGGCAAGGGCAGAAGATCAAGAGAAACAATGGAACGTTGGTGATTTTACACAGTCGTTATCCAGGATGCTAACATGTGGTCAGTACAGGTCTCACCCTAAACGCCCCACGCCTTCTTGGCTTTTTGGCTTAAACGGGTTCCCTGGCGGTCGACCGCCCACATTAGCATCTTAGATGGGCTGTAACCCTATCCCACAATTCCTCTTAAATTTTTACCCTTATCTGGGTTTTAAGATCTCTTTTTTATTATGATAATCTGTTGAGCATGGTGATGTTCCAACACTTAGAGGTTTATCCTCTAAGTGAAGCGATCATACACAAATATAAAAGTGAGAATATAAAAATTACCAGAAATAAAAGACTTGATTCTTCAAACTTTAAAACTTCAAATATTATTGCTGGAATATTTTTACAATAGAGAGAGAGAGAGGGAGAGGTGGTTTTTTTGAACCGGTGCCTTCTACTAAACACTAAGTCCTCTTTATATAGAGGCTCTAGCACCGAATATTACAACGAATATTCGCTCATAATTGCGTATGACGCGTTTTGTATTACAAGTCAAAAGGTAAACAGTAAAAACTACAATAATGTAGCATACAAACAAAATAGTTTGTCGGCCAATTATAAAGATGAATTATTGGTCCTTCCTTTTCTTCCTTGTGGGGCCTATTGTTTTGATTGGGCTTTTGACTTTCCAGCCGATTTTGCTGGTGCGAATTCTTTATCCAATTCTGCCATCATTTGCTCATAGGCTTCATCATCCAAGGGTTCATCTTCTTGGCTATCTTGCAATAATTGAGTGTCTTCCCCTATTTGAGAAGAGTCTGATTCAGACATTCTTGAGCTAGAAAAAACCTCTTCCTTCCTAAAATTCTTGTCTATGTCCTTTTTAATTTCTGCAATATATTGTCGCATTATTTCTTCCTCACTGATATTATCAGTGCCTTTCGTCATTTTTAGTTTTCTAACAATATGTTGAAAAGGGCTAGGAGCTTCCCTTTGTTGTTTAATTTGTTGTTGCTGGCTATAAAGCTCTATTGTCTGCTGGATTTGATCCAAAGTATCCTGGCATTTAATTTTGCCATCTTCCTTCTTCATCATTTGCTTCCAGAATTTTGTTTTATAAGTTCTTCTGATATAGAAAATATTTTCACTAGTATAACCAGTTTCTGGAGTCCATTTCCATATCCATGGGATACTGAATTGAACAAAATAGCGTAGTGAGGTCATTCCCTCAATAACATTGTTCTCATGTTGGGCTTCTATTAAAACAGGTGATAATTCCACCCACTGAGAATATAAGGTTTTAAATACTTGGGATTCTCCCATAAAGATTTCAATAGATGGACCGTATGACTGCCACCATTTATGAAACCAAACCGGAATATCCGATTCATATACTTTTGAACAAATTTTTATAAACCATGAATGTTTGTGATTCTGATTATCAATCAGAAATACTTTATTAAAAGCATTTATATAATCCCAATAGTTATATCTAATGGGAGTTTTAGTTTCAGGGTGTAAAATTTCCCTGTCTTTCAAAGGAGATATTCCCCAATTTTCAACAGATATGATCTGTTTAACTACTATTTTACTGAAACTTATAATTTTATTGCTACCCATATAATGAGTAATTTCGCAGGATTCTGCTTTGAGGAGTTCCTCATAGTATGTTCTGGACTTATATGTCTCAGAGGGATAGAATCCCGAATCAAAATATCGCTTGATTATAAACCAAGGCTGATCATTCCATTTTTTATCCTTTTGATCTAAATAGAGTATAACATCCTTTTTTGGATTATTAATCCATCCTTCATCTTCACTTTCATTTATCGTGACCTGTGCATATGATGCTGTTTCTTCAGGGATATTTCCCTGTGATGCTTTATAAGCCAAAAACTCTTTATAAGTTTTTTCATCAAATTGAGGTTTTGAGGAGGATGATGCATATGATGAACCATCCATAGCTATAAGCTTTTTATTACCCATTTGATGGATAATTTTTTCTGTTCCTCTTCCCCTATAAGAGGAAGCTCTTCCACGACCTCTGCCTCTATCCCGAGGGATCATGGCTGAAACATTTAACCACAAAAAGTATTATTTTTTGGTGTTTTAAATCCTTTATTTGTTTTTCCAAGGATCTTATTCCAAATTTAATTTGTTCAATAGCATAGTTTTTTGCCTTATCTGACAAAAAAGGAGTTTCTTTTATTTCTTGAATATTATTGTATAATCCTATCAATTGGATCTGAATATTAATTGTTTCCTCAATAATTTTGAATATCGCTATGCGCATAATTCCTCTTGAATGACTCATTAATTTAAATATTCCCTGGTAAGAAAATCAGGCAAACTGTTATCAGTTCCCTTTTTATATATAATTTCAAAATCAAAAGGTGCGAGATGTGATTGCCATCTAGCAAACATCTGCTTAGAAACATCATGTTTAAAATCTTTATTAAACATGTATTTGGCTGCATTACAGTCGGTTTTAATTATAAATTTTTAATTGAATAAATCATCTTGAAATTTCAAAACACATTTGACTATTGCAAGAATTTCTTTTGCAACAGTTGCATAATTTTTTTGGCTTTCATTCCATTTTCCAGAATGAAACCTAACAAGATATTCTTGTTTATTGATTGGATATATTTGCTTTAATATACCCCCGTAGCCTATATCTGAGGCATAAGTTTCTACAATTTTTCCCATTCTGGGTTTGTTATTGTTAAGCAGGGAAGGTTTTGAACCTTTTGCTTAATCTTTTGTACTGCTTTAGTATGATCGATAGACCATGGCTTAGGATTTTTCCTTAGCCTATCGTATAGTAAAGCAGTATCTTCTGCTAAATTTTTATAATAAGGAAGAATGTAATTTAAACTTCCAAGAAATCTTTATAATTGTGTTTCATCTAAAATCTCATCTGGGAATTTAGTTGTAAACTCAATACTTCTGTTAATCGGAATTATATTTCCTTGATCAATATTATGACCTAAAAATCTGACTTTAGTTTGGAAAAGAGACATCTTTGGTCTAGATATAACTAAACCATTTTTTAAAATTATATTTTTGAATATCTCTAAATGTTTGAAATGAGTTTCAATATCCTTTGAGAATACAAGGATATCGTCTATACAAACAATAATAAATTCACTATAAAGAATAAAAATATCATTCATAATATTCTGAAATTCTGATGGGGCATTTTTTAATCCAAATGGCATAACATTCCATTCATAATCCCCAACAGGTACTGTGAAAGCCGTTTTATACCTGTCTTTTTCTTCAATTTGTATTTGCCAGTATCCTGACTTTAAATCAAATTTAGAAAATATATTTGATTCATATAATTTATCTAATAAATCCTTTTTATTAGGTATAGGATACCTAATCCATTTTAAAACCTTATTTAATGGTTTATAATTAATAACCAATCTGGGTACGCCTCTTTCCTGTTTGGAATGTTTATAAACATAAAAAGCTGTACATGACCATGGAGACTTTGAATTTCTTATTAAATTTTTGTTTAAAAGAGATTTTATCTCTTGCTTACATAATTCCATATATTCAGAATTCATTTGACAAGATCGAGCCTTGGTCGGAATCTGACTTTCATTAAAGTTTTCTTCATATGGAAGTGAAACAATATGTTTCTTTCTATCCCAGAAAGCATTGGGATGATCGTTACATATTTGTAAGCTGAATTGGTGTTCTACAAGTTTAATTTTTTCTTGTAATTTTGAATTATTTAATCTTTCTTGAATATTTAAAGAAAATATTTCTTTTTGTAGAAAATCAATTTGATTTATCTTTGCTTTCAGCAATTCATCTTTTAAATTATTTAATGTTCTGGTTATTGGATTTGAAATGAATTTAAAAACAATTTCTTTTCCTTCATACGTACCAGTTATTCCAGTACGGTCTACATTTTTTAAAGGAAATATTTTATCAAAGAAAGGACTTCCAAGTATAACTTGGTTTCCAATATTTTTTACCAATACAAAACTTGTATTAATACAGGTATTATTTTGGCAAATAAAAGCTTGATGGATTTTATAATTTACCTCTAATTTTTCTTTACCAGCATGACTGAGAGTATGAGTGGTTTTATAATAATACTTTGTAGGAATTAATCCTTCCTGTATACAATTTAAATCTGCACCACTATCGAAGAGTGCAATTACTTCTATTAAGAAGTCATTACCTATGAGCAGTTTAATTTTCCCATGCCATTTTTGAAAAGTAATAATTTCTCTTATATTTTTCAGATATAATTCTGATTCTTCTATTGGTTGTATATTTAATTTATCTTTTTCTAGACATATTATTCTATTGTCTAATTTTTTATTATTTTGTTGTAAAATCTTTATATCAGATTTTAAATTATCAATTTCCTTTTTTAATTGTTGTATATCAACAGGTTTTTTATCTTTATTTCTCTGATTTAGTTGAATTTTTAATTCAGCCAGAGAAAATGGTTTTGATTCTTTAGAATCTGAACAAGAAGGACCTTCTTCTTGCTTTTCCATATATGAAGAGATTATCTTCTCTTTAATTTGTGGATCATCTACCACTTTTAGTAATTCAATTAGTTCACTGGTTAACATATTTATTTTCATATTTTGGAATTGTGAAATTATTTTATAAATATTTTCTTCTTCTTCTGAAGTATTATTACAACAGTTGTTTTTACAACAGTTTTCTTCTTCAGAGGAAGAGTATAAACTTTTATTTTCTAAAATATTTAAATCTTCATTAGAAGATTGATCAGATCCAGTATCTGATTCTAACAATATCTTTGATATTTGATTTCTTAAATCTTCATCTTCTAGTTTATTAAGCTTCTTTCTAACCCAGCAAGTTTTTGCTGTGTGACCTATTTTTTCATATTTTTTACAGATTAATTTTGACCTATATGTCTTATATGAAGGCTTATGTTCCTCGTATTTCTGAATTCTTTTATTCTTTCTATCTTCCCTTTTCCTTTTTCTCTTCTGATGTTGGTAGGGACTGGATTTCTTAATTTTTTTAGAATTACTAGAGGTTCCTTCTATACCAAATTGACTACAGAATTCACCTAATTGTTTTTTCTCATTCAAAGAATGTTTTTTAATTTGTTGGTTTAATTTAATCTCATTACATAAATTTAAACCTTCTTGGATGCAAGTTCCTATTAACTTGCCGTAAGTATAATCATCATAATTTATACTTATTCCTACTTTTCTTAGGTTATTCCTAACTCTTTCTGCAAATAGATAAGGGAGGCCATCTACAAATTTTGACTTACAATGTGAGCTATTAGACTTTGGGAGTTCCATTACTCTACTTAGGAAAGTAACTTTATACCACCTAAAAGATGTTAGGGTTCTACACTTAAGATTTTGTAGAAGAGTCCTAATATTCACCGAATTATCAGACCATCTGCCTGTGAAGTGTTCTATGATATTAACTATCAAAGTATAAACTGAGTTGTTTTCAACAACACCATTATCCTCTTTTGTACTATTGAGGATTTCTTGTCTATCTGAATCTGATAGATAATTATCCCACCAACCTTTAAGTTGGCCTGTAAATCCTGATATAATCATTTGAGCTATCGTCTTAGTCGTATTCTTATTATTTTGACAAATAATGCTATACATAAGCATTCTATGGACAGTATTATAAATCTGCCCTTCTGTTTGACCATCTATGTTACATTCATAGATCATTTTTCCACTATACGAATTACTAATTACGTATTCTTGTTCTTCTATTAGAACATCCTGTGGAGTTGGCCTAAGATAGTAATACATCCTCTGAGTTGGCTTATTAGCAAACCTAGATAACTTCATGATTTCATCATTGATCTTTTGCTTATAATCATCTTCTTTTAGACTATCTTCAAAATCCGTTACTGTATTTATTTTTAGATTTTTCAAAATATTGATTGAATCATTTAATGTTTGCATTAAATTTTCTTCAGACTTTATTTTGAAATCTGTTACCTTAGGAGTTAATTGAATACTAGGAGTAGCAATAGACTCTCTATCTTTTATCTGGTCATTTATTATGACGTTTTGTTTTTCTTTGAAATGGGATAGTATTTTATCCATTTTCTTAGAAATATCTTGGAGTTGTTCTCCAATTATTATTAAATACAGATTTAAATAATTCTATTGTTTTATTAAACCATTTATATGAGAAATTGTTGTCTGCAAGGTTTCACCTTCCAGCAGCTTTTGAAAAGCTTGATAATATCTTTCCTCTCCTTGTTTTTCAATTTTAAAACCATTAGTAGGAGGGAAAAACATTTGAAACTATATTTCCATTAATATTAAAATTTCTTTCTATAACTGAAATAATACTATTAGTATATTTTTCAATAAACCATGGAACAAAAGGTATAACCTCTTGTTTCTCATCTAATTCATTGTAATATTTTTCTTTAAAAAATTCTTTATCTGTTTTTTCAAATTTTTTGAAAAACCATGTTCTAAATAATTCTCATTTGGGTTGGAGAAATTCTTTAGAAATTTCTTCTCTTACCGGTGATCCCGGAGTAAAATCTAATTTTTCTTTTTGGTTCATATTTATACAAAATTTATTTCTGATTCGGTTAGTTCCGGATCTATTCTAATTCCTCAAACTATATTATCCGAGTTTATTCTTAATTCATCTATTTTTCTTTCAGGAAATTCTTCCTTAATTATAGACGTTGACGCCCTAGAAGGACTTCTAACCGTGTAATCTACAGGAGAAATATAATAGTGTGATGACACAGATTTGGACAAAGAGAGTTCATATTTTATTTTATTATTTTCAAATTGTATTTGAACTGACCCTTCATTTGTTTGTGAAATATTTATTGGATTATTATCCACATATTGTTGAGATGCTTTAACTTTAAATGTTAAAACGAATGGCTACAATTATGTATCAGGATCAGAGGTAATATGTATCTGTTACAGAATTTATTATAAGCCTTTATTTACACTTAATCCTCATTGTAAAATGGTAGATAAACCATTAAATGAAACAATTCTGATAGAAACTAGTTTTAGCAAAGCTAATATCACAACTAGAAGAAAAATTAAATGGGAAAAAATTAATTTTCCAGAAAATTGGGTACTAGATATTATTATTATTATTATTATTATTATTATTATTATTATTATTATTATTATTATTATTATTTTGTATTATTAACATAGTTTAATTGTAGATGGAAGGGATGAGCCAATTTTATCAAAGGTCAAGAGATGAAATGGGTACGGACATGGCTAGTCGTTATATGGAGTTTGCACATGTTGATCACGGAGGCCATCTACCTACACATATGATGCAAAATCCAGTTGAGATTCAACTTCCACCTGTCCCGCAACGTTTACGTAGAAGGGGTCGGGGACGAGGGAGGGTTGGTGGTCAGGCTGTTGAAGAAAATGAGAGACGGCAGGATATGGGAGGGCAAGACTTTCACGGAGGGAATCAGTCTGAATCATCAAATTAAGCTCTCTATACCAACAATTTAGCAACATGGGTAACCCAGATTTTTAATATGGTGGAACATCAAACACCCCGTTTGAAATCGGTACCTAAAATTATGAGGAGGGGGATACATCAAATACTTACGCGTCCCCTCAAACAAATTTTTTTAACTAGTTTCAACAGTCTCAGTCTGAGCCAATACCATATATCCCTCAGTTTTTTTACGGGAAAAGTAACATCTTGGCGAATAAAATGGATGATCCGAGTTACAATATTTCTCGATTTCAACCCTCTGTTATTGTTGCCAACGACACTACCAAAGCAGTTGTGTGCATTCACCCATCTTGAAATTCGCCACATGGTCTGATGTGTGGGTTTAGTAGCATATACAAACCAACTACATGGAGGCCCAGTAGGAAGATCACTTTTGTACTTAGGGTTGGTGGTGTAGCATTTTGCTCTATAAGTTGTAGCTTTACTTTCAACCACAAAAGGTTCCCTATTACGTGTAACATTCCATAGCTGCACCGCATACTTGAGTTCAGTTTTTGATCTAAAATACATACCAACATGAATTTCTTTTGAATCCTCATTCCATATATCCATATGGTCTTCATCATCACAATCAGTAGCCTCATAACCTCGTAGTTGTTGCGGATCTTCAGAATAGTTCACATCCCCGTAGGATACTGCTGCATTAGCCACAGAATTGTTGTGGTCTACAATTCCGTATACGTCTTCATCGTCAGTTGATTCATCACGCGATGGAACCGATTCAGTATCTTGCGATATATCATCATCCGAGTTATCAAACCCTCCGTTTTCATCGTCATTCACATCAACATTTGATTGCTGAGTTGTAAAATATTACGGGTTGAAGTTGCTTGACGGATCGGCTTGATGATCATTTGAAGTTACATTGCCCTGATAGGTTATAATTGTTTGTTCAGGTGCCTCTGATACAGAGAATTCGCGTAATGGATCCATACAATTGGATTGTTGGATAGATGGTATTCGCTGAAAAATAACATGAATATTTCCAAGGAAATTTTCAATGTTATCTGCCAAATGATACAATATCTCAAGACTTGCATCGTTAAAAATTTCAGAAGTTTGAGAAAACACACCATACGTGTAAAATAATTTGAATTTCAAATTATAATGCTCTCTTTCAAGTTCAAGATGACCGTAAATGAAATCAACAAATGATACGTATGACATTTTTTGATGAAGAACAATAATGGTACTTCGGGTTGAAGCATCGCACATAATATTTCCATTCATAAAAGAAACATCACCACCCCAATACAACTTTAGAAAATAAGGTCGAGACATACTGAAAGCTTTGTATAATGAAGATATGTAAAAAATGTATGTTAATATGGGTTGAACGGGGTGTTTATAAAGAAAATGAAATGGAGTTGAGTAGGCGATTTGCGCGGTTGAAATCGAAAGGAAAAGTTGGTGGATTGTGTGGTTGTGGTTTGTTCGTGAATCAGAACCCGCCATCCCCGGCGGCGTGTTCTGAGAGGTGTACCAGAACCCGCCATCCACACCGGCGAGTTCTGGGAATTTTTTAAGATGTGGATGAACCCGCCACCCACGAAACACCCTCCATGTCAACAAAAATTTAAAATTTCACCCATTTTTAAAAAATGTTCCTTGAAGCAACCGGTAAGGTTATTGTTTTGCTACCTGATCATAGGTTCAAGACTTGAGAATTAGCATCTTGCACAAATTATAGGACAAAGTTGCATACATTAGATCGTGAAATGATTCGACCTCTTCATGGATCTTACACAAAACGTAAGGTAGGTCCAGCACCGTACCTGTTCTTGTTGCTACATCCAAATCCGGGTCAGGAACATTTGTTGGGTTTCGTCACGTCTAGTATCCCGAGTAGCTTTCAAGCTTGGATCCGGGCTGTAACACACAAAAAACTCGTTAGAAGGTGATCCGGAGGCGGAGCTCCGGGAACACCCTCCGACGCTCAAGTCAGTAGTTTGTTCAAGATAAGCATATGTATAACATTGAATCATATAACTAAAAATAATGCATAAGAGATAAGTGGTACTAGAAGGTTGAGTAAAAGTTGCTGGAATGACTTGTGTAAGAGAATATGCCTTTATGCCCCAAAGGAGGTACTGGTCTCGCCAGCAGGAAAGAAGGAGAAGTTTATTATTTAGGAAGTGAGAGATATGAGATTCCAACCGGTGGTCTTTCTTGTGGCCTTGTCTGCCTTTCACTTGGGAAGTATAATTATGTATTTATAGTGTTTATTGTAGGTTCTTGAAGATCTTGGTTGATCTTCAGTATTCTACTTTAAGTGTAATGAGACACCTTTGTATGTCTGATTTACCTTGGGGATAAGGAGGTTGCTTTTTGGGTGCAATATGTTGACTTGCTTTTTCTGATAGCAGCTCTGCGATCTTAGACCCGTCCCATCCTTAGGGTTGCAGCTTATCTCTGTTATCTCAGACCTGTCCCATCCTTAAGGCTGCAGCTTATCTCTACAATCTCAGACCTGTCCCATCTTTCTTTCTGTCTTAGAAGTTGACGTGATATAGATCATCTTTTGGAGCTAAGGTAGGGCCAACCTTGATAAGACCATGCCATGCCACTTGAGGTATTACAATGTTGGGTAAGGCCATGCCAAGTAGCTTAAGGTAAGGCGGCACAAGCTAAGGCAAGGCAAGGTCTTCTAAGGCTATGCTAGGTAGCCTAAGGTGAGGCCACACACATAAAGGAAAAGCTGGGTAAGGCCAAACCAGATAGATATAAGGAAACACACATCAAGCAAGTTTGAGGCATGGCTGGTAGCTCAAAGTGCCTTTCCATAGCTGTAAACCTACTTACATCATCAGTTCTATTAGACATTAAATTTAGAAACTGTTTAATCTAAGTGAAATAATAGTTTTACCATTATTACTAGAAACCATCCTCTATGTCTTATTCTCTTGGGTGACAATTGAGATCAATATATTGGCGTATGTGAATCATAGAACCCTAAATATGCCTGGTGGCTCTCAATGGCCGAAAGACAAGGATGAGATAGATCTAGGGTGGAGACGTATGGTTATGGTCCTTGATTTAGTTATTGGGGTGTAACGTGATGGCTTCGCAAGAAAACATGATCTGGGGTTGGTGTTTGGGATTGACACACCAAATCCATAATTCTTATAAAGAAAAACGAAATCTATAAAACGAGTTGTAAGGTTAAAGCCATCCACTTTTTTTATCCACGTCATATAAAATTGAACAATTAATGGTCGAGTAATTATACATATGTTTGAAGCATGTGTTCTAAACACATGTATAGTCCCTAAATTGTTTGATACATTACTTAATATTTTTGTCTCTTTTATACTTCTTTTTAAATTTTTCTTAAACATATCCTTAGTTTTCCTCTCTTTTATATTTGAGTTAATTACATGGATGGTCCTTGTGATAAACTCATATTGTAGAGTTGGTTTTAACTTTCAAGAAATTACATGTTTGGTCAAATAATGACGTAAGTAGGTTCTAGGCCAAATAATGACCACCTTGATTGACATAGTTATATGATAAACATCATTTTGTAGCCTCATGCTAGAAGAAGCACATTGGGTTACTTAACATGGCCTTGGGTTGCATTGTTTGGTCTGGTCTCATCTAGTCTTGCCTTACCAACATTGCCTCATATCAAGCTAATAGTATGGCCTTGGGATGACATGACCCATCCTTGCAACTTACATTACCTCAAGCGCGTGGCATGACCTTGTTAGCCTTGCCAAACACTAGCCCACCTAAGAGTAAGATTATCTCACGTCAACATCTAATGTAGAAAAGATAATGTAACTAGTCGTAGCTCCCTAAGATAAGCTATAACACTAGGCTATTATGACCAGAAAAAATAAGTCAACATATTACACCTAAAATGGAGTCTCTCTACACCTAATCAAGCTAGACATCCCAAGGTTGTCTCACTCTCCAAAATAAAATACAAAAGATCAACCAAGATCTCTCAAAGATCAAGATTAAGCACTAGAATTATATCTTCATGCATCCTAAGTAAAGATCACATTCTTACCATAGATAATATCATCACCAACTTACTGAAAGACCATGATTGAGTACTATAATTATATCATCATTCATATCACACATTTCTCTTTAGAGAACTAAGTTCTCCCCCTTCCTTTTCTCTTTTGCCTAAGGAAGTCAAACCCTTAATGATTGATTTCATGATTTCATGGTCTATTAGCTTTGTTACCTAATGATCCCTTTGGACCATGGAATACCCAGCTACTACAAAGTGGTGGTTTGGTGAAGTATTCTCCCACAACCCCTCTTAACTTCTCCTTAAGAGAACATATTCTCTCTCTCTCTCTCTCTCTCCCGCTCTCTTTATCTACTACACTTCATATTTACTCTATATTTAAGACTATACATTATGTTTATACTTAATATGTCTTTTAATACAAATGATTGACTTGAGCGTCGAAGAGTGTTCTTGGAGCTCTGCCTTCGCGTCACCTTCTAACGTGTTTAGTTTATGTTACAGCTAGGATCTAAGCTCGGAACTGAATCGTAAAATCTAGATGTAGTTTGGTCCTTACTTCCAAGACCTCTCAAAAGTAATGTTTATCCACATCAAAAACCACCTATCTTATATCTAACTAAATAGTGATGATCAAACCTATAATTTTGAAAAGGTTATGACCTTGCAATATGAATTTACCAAAGAGAACCATCCTAGTAATTAACTACTTTAATTTTTTTTTTGAAAGACGAAATTATATTCAAGAGAAAAAACAAACTAGCAAGGAGCTAAGCAAGCAAAAGCTTACATGAAAAGATAAACAAATATGATTGACTATCCATCGGTTACATTGAAATCCAATAACCTTAATCTCATTCATGATGTTTCTGATAGAAAGTATCTGGCCTTCGAAAGCTACTTTGTTCCTCGCCTTCCAACTACTTTATATTTAATCTCCAAAACCACATGAATGTGTCGGTAGGGTTGGGCGAATCCATTCTTGGCACCGGGTTGCCGGTTCGACCCGGATAACGAATTATAATCACAGGGAAGTCAACAGTAAAAAACCGCAACGGTCAGATTTTATTTAACGGCACAGAGTGCCAGTGAACCGTTGCCAGAGATAATGGGGAAAAGAAAGGGGCGTAAATCAGAAACCCTAATTCATTCTAATGGTGTTGAAGATGAATACAGAGATCAAAGATCAGAGGATTCAGAAGACGACGGTAAATCAGGGTTCTTTGCTTGCTATTTGTTGACGTCACTCTGCCCCAGATACAAAGGACACACCTACATCGGGTAATTTCACGATTTTCTTCTGATCTCTAGGTTTTTTGTTCTGATTATCATGAAATACAGTTGTTAATCTTCATCGATGTATGATTTTGCGATCATTAGGGGTCTAGACGCTTATTTAGGGTTTATATGTGTTACTGAAAGTTCAAACTCTCTGGATTTGATTGTTGGTAGATCTGTATATTAGAGGTGGTGTTTAGTCTTCTGCTTCTGTTTTGGTTTTAGAGCTTTCCTAATGATGAGTTTTCATGGAAAGTTAACATGAAAATCATACTCTATCAACCGTCGGTTTTTGGCATCAGGCCTCTCACCTGTCAATAATTTCATATGTGCCCGCCGAGAACTCACTGTTTTGTCGTTGGTTCCTCGGGTGGAGACTTCCTGGTGATCACTCATTCTGGAATTTCTCACACCCAAAACACGTTGGTGGTATTTGAGCCGGGAGATTCTCTTACGACCTAGTGTTTCTCATTTGCTTAAGGTGTCACAAAATTAGAGGCTTTGGAAAAATAACTTACCACAAACAATGAAAAAGAAGCAATATTTGAAAAGTTTCATGGATTAGCAAGTTATCATTATGACTTAATTTTAAATTAGTGGCATGATGTGTATGCTCTTGGTGCTGGTTTTGTAGGTTTACAGTGAACCCACGGAGGCGAATTAGGCAACATAATGGGGAATTATGCAGTGGTGCATGGAGGACCAAGAAGAAACGTCCATGGGAAATGGTACTCTGCATATATGGTTTCCCAACTAACGTTGCTGCACTTCAGGTATTGCTCGGTGAAATATTCTAAATATATTTCAGCTTTTTCCAATTATTATGGACTTTGTTTATAGATCTTTCTATATCTACGAAAGTTATAGTTTTAAGATTTCTCTGAAATGTTACAATAATTTGGGTCAATTGGTGCAGTTTGAGTGGGCTTGGCAACACCCCGTGGAATCACTAGCTGTCAGAAAGGTGGCAGTGGGTTTTAAGTCCCTTGGTGGGCTTGCCAATAAGATCAAATTGGCTTACACGATGCTCACACTACCGGCCTGGAACAAGTACGTATATTGTAAAGTTTGGTTGTTACATTGAAATCTATAAATTGCTGATAAATGTTCTGGTGTGTCAAATATGGTTAAAAAGATTATATGTTTTCGATAATAATCTAACGTCTTTAATGTATGATTTGTTGTTGATCAGCTTGAATTTGAGTGTGAACTTCTTTTCAACAAAATACACAAAGCATTATGCTGGGTGTCCTACATTACCCAGCCACATGAGGGTACACATTCGTTCCATGGATGAACTTCCATGTTATACAGAAGGATATAAAGAAGATGAAGAGGATATGTTCAGGTTTACAAATGATTTATCCGAAGATGATGAAGAACCTGAAAAATCATCTGAAGATGTAACAATTCCAGTTCTTTGTTCTACAAATAATCTGAATAATGAAGAAGAAGAAGAAGAAGCAGCAGTTTCTGTTTCAGATACTGAAATTTATGAACAACCATCCTGTACTAATAAGGACCTATGGGATGATGATAAAGAACCTGAAGCAGTACCACCAGTTCCTGTTTTTGCAGATCATCAAAACAACAAAAAAGAAGCAATATACGTTTCTGATGATGAAAATTGTGAACCATCATCCTGCATTAATAAAGATCTGTGGGATGATGATCAAGAACTCGAAACGATGCCAGTTCCTGTTTCTGCAGATCATCAGAACAATGGAAAAGAAGCAATTTGCGTTCCAGATGATGAACATTATAAACAACCGTTCTGCAGTGGCATACCCGAGGGGCCATTTATTGGCTCAGATACTTATAGTGTTGTTTCTCCAACAACTGGAAATGAAAATGGTGAAATGGTTTGTGTTGGGGATAAATGTAGATCCAAAAGGAAGAGTTTTGGGTCTATTGGTGGGGTTGAGGTGGTAGAATTATTTACTCCATCACCTGAGTATAGAATTAGGAAGAAAAGAGGGGTTTCTGATGTATGTCCTGAGATCATTGACTTGAGTGAGTCACCCATATGTGTGTAAATTTCTTCATCTTTTTATGTTTTATGAAGGGATTGTTATATAGATACAGTTTATGTTATTCTATAAAGAGAACAATTCATATTTGTTTCTTGGATGTGATCATGTGGTATAGTCATGTCTTTCTTAGATTATGTGGTATAACTCTATAGTCATGCTAGATAGTAATTTCATCTATGGCTAGAAGTTACACAAAATCATGTGTGTATTCACTTTAGCTCGCATACAAGACCTTATAAATCAACGTTGTATGTTCTGACCTCTTGTATATCACATTTTGTTCTTGTATAGTGAACACAACATAGGTTTTGTAGATAAAATTTAATATTACACAAAGTTTAGTTCTTGTAGGATCAGTTTTCTTCGTGTAGAGATGTTTGTTGAAGATAAAGCTTAGAAAACAAACAACTGTCATTAATTTCTAACCTCATAGCACTTTTAAACACAAAATACAAAGAGAGATCGTTGTTATGCATAAGATGGATCGTTGTTATGCATAAGAGGGACCGTTGTTATGCATCAGTTATTATCAATTTAACTTAATAACTCTAATTCTTTTAAACACAGAGAGAGAATACAAAAAGGGATTGTTGTGATGTATAAGTTGTTTTCTATCATTAATTTCTAACTTCATAACTCTTTTAAACACATATTGGAAAATAAAAGAAAGATCGTTGTTATGTCAGTTGTTAAAAGCCTCTCATTTGCTTAGATCACTAGAGTCACGTATGGTGTAAAGAATATATTTTACATGTATATAAGAAGGCATATGATAATCTTTTAGTCTTGTACATGAGCCATAGTAGATACACGGACATGATTTTGCATACCTCATGACACAATGAAATTTTATTCTGACATGTCTATAATATTATCAAATCTAATAAATGTCCACTTTCATGATCCACAAACACCAAAAAATCGATAGTGATATCGTCATTGATCATAATTCTTTCTTGTTTTGTGCAAAATTGATCTTGTTGGTGGGTAATAATGAAATTTGCTCGTAAACATACCAACTAGCATACTTCACTGAGATTTTTATTAGCCATTCAGAGTTGTTTAGGGGCCAAAAATAACACTCCAATTTTTGTTATGGATTTTTAAGGTATTTAGCTTTTTTATTTGGTGATCTTTTTGGATGAGATTTGTCTTCCACTTCAATCTATCGGTTAAAGACTAGATTAATCATATTATACGGTTATATGTATAGCCTGTCATATTAGTAATAGTCTTTTATTTTTACACTAGAAAGCAAAATAACTATTCTCAATTTGTTGTTTATAGAGGAGAAAATTTATTGCCCAACCCCGTATAAACATATTCAACTCCTCTTCACTCGCGATGACCAACCCAATCGGGAGTTTCACTGAAGTTAACTAAAATAAAGGATAACTCGAATTCGTTAGTTTCATTATCTAATATTTATTTATTAATCACTACCAACAACAATCAATAAAATTTGTAGCATAATTAACTTTAACATAAAGAAATATAACTAAGGTTGAAGATAAAACTGAATCAACTTCTAAAAATTGCAACTTTGAATAAATTTAGTTCATCAAAGCAAATATAAAGGGTTTATTCTGTAATTATGGAGTAGTACAAATCAAGAAAGTAAAAAGTAGTAAGCTTGGATAATGAACTACAACTAAAAATGTAAACGAGAGAAACAACAAACTTACCCACTGAAATCTCACACAACTACAAATAGTGAGATGATGACAATGAGGACAGAAAGGCTACATTTAGAAAAACAGAAGCTCAGTGAAACCTTTTTTTCCGATAAACCTTTTCCTTAGGAGTGTGAACTTTTGTCCGCGCACTCATAGATCTCTTCTGGTGGCTCCTCCTTACGTTCGGCCTAAAAGAGAACCTTGTAGGCTCTCAACCACTCCCGCCACGCCTAGATTTATGATTACATAGCCGTGTACTTTGGATTTAATCCGGGTCTTCAACACATTTTGCAAATACACGCCAATGTAATGAAACTCTCATAGTACTTTTGGAGTAGAGTTCTCTCAAAATCCTACATGACTATGCATATGTAAACTTACACACCCGTGCGTTTTCATAGTCGATTTCCTTAGATTGCTGGAATTCACACGCCTATGCAATGATCTTTTATAGCACATGTAGAGGCGTGCAATTTGATAACTTCGTATTTTCTTTACTTTTCCTCAAAGTTCTTCATTTTCTGTTCCTTTTTCATATTTTGTAGGGATTAAGGCCTGCAGTTCAGATAATAGGATTTTGTCCTGATAGCGCCGTGCTTGTTCAAGAAAGAGAGTCCCTTTGACGGAGAGAAAAACTCCGAGAATAGATAGTCAATGGCCTATGAGAAAGACATCTCCTCTGTTTTTGCTCTTCTTTTTGGCCTTTTTATTTTATTTTATATATTTTTACTTTTATTTTTATATACTTTTATATATTCTATATATTTTTATTGTCCAACTCAATATCTTAAAATAGAAGTCATCCTTGTGAATCAATCTTTAATAACTCGATAAAAACAACTATAAACACAAGAAATTTTAGCATAATTTAGAACAGATCATCTAAATGCTAATTAATCTGATTTTGTTTTGAAAATAAAAAAGATTTAAAATGTTATACAAGTTCAAATGCATAGAGATTTTCGCCAACAGTTCACTTATTTCGTTTTTAATTATTTTAGTTTCACACATCAAATCGTTTAGAAATTAATAAAAACCGAAAAGTCGTAGAGAAGAAAAGATTTTTTTTCACAAATTTGATTTTCCAACACTTGTAAGTTGCAAACATATAAACATGTGTTTGACCTTTTAATGTAATTATAGATGACTTTTTGTTATGATCACGTGATCATTTGAATCTGCATTTATGCATTCACAAGCAAAGTTGCCTTTTAACTCTACCATTGTAAGGCATCAAACAAAAGTATGTAGACTTTTTCAATATGTGATACAGAAGATATCCAGCACATTCACATGTGATTTGGTCCCCTCTTCTGCTGTTACACGCGAGTTCAAAAATTGATTATTTTAACTATAAACTAACTTAAAATAAAATAATTTAGGATGTTTACTATGGACCGATTTCCCATTTTGATGGCATCTACCCAAATTGACCCAATCATAAGTATATGGGTCGAAACTGATACCTCTACAAAACTTCTAATTTCAGAAGAGTCTAAAAAGGGTTTATCATATGCAACTGATTTGCAGTCTATAACTGTATTAAACGGACTCGAATCTATATTTAAAAAAATGGACTTAATACCTGAAGTAACGGCAATGGAGGAAAATGAAGACTATCGATCCTCATGTTGTTGCAGTAGCTCTTGTTGCTCTGATTCTACTTGTTGCTCGTGTTCACCTTCTTGCGAATTCCATATAATATCTTGTAATCCAGGTCTCAAACCTTCATTCAACACCTTCTGATATTCCAATGTATCTCCATTAAATTTCTTCACCTCCACCAAGTGAAAAGATGAAGTGAGTTCAAATATCTCAGCATTAATCGACAAAATTCCTTTCTTACCCTCCTCCATTGCCTCCAGTTTCAACAACCCTGCTTCTCTTTTACTCACTTTCATCCCCAAACATTTACCAATTTCTTCCAGTTTAGTAATAATAACCGAAGCCCGTTTCCAAATGGTAAATCTTGCTTCTGTTTTATGTCTAGGTTCTTCAAACAATGTTGTCAAATCAAACCCTGGTGACAGTGAAATAATATCAAATGCATTCATGTTTGGAGGTTTCATCGAATCTTGATTTTCTGCAACATGTGTACCGTGGGATCCTGAGGCTTTGTCTGAACTTGGTTGTTTGGATATTTTTCCATGTTTAAACCATAGATTTTCCTTTATTTTTGGAATTGTGATTCTGTTCACAGGATTTGGATCCAGTATTCTTGAAATCAACTTTCGTACCTCGGGTTGAAACCAATTTGGAAATCTAAACTCTGATCTCCCCATTTTTCTGTACATTTCTACTATATTTGAATCATGAAATGGAAGATAACCTGCTAATAAAACATACAAGATCACCCCACAAGACCAAACATCAGCTTTATCCCCATCATAGCCTCTTCTAGTTATTACTTCTGGTGCCACATAAGCAGGGGTGCCACAAGTGGTGTGTAGTAACCCATCTTGATGCTTAGATTCAGCGAGAGCACTTAACCCAAAATCAGAAACTTTTAAATTTTCATTTTCGTCTAATAATAAGTTTTCGGGTTTTAAATCACGAT
Source organism: Flaveria sonorensis (assembly GCA_025506505.1). Lineage (NCBI taxonomy): Eukaryota > Viridiplantae > Streptophyta > Magnoliopsida > Asterales > Asteraceae > Flaveria > Flaveria sonorensis. The sequence goes on from CM046423.1 coordinate 68,594,569, forward strand.
GGTAGACCCCTCTGCTATGGCAAAAATCTACAGCATTGATCAACTGTTGAAAGTATTTACGAGCAGTTTGTTCTTTTAGCTTCCCGTTGGCTACTTTATCAAAAAGCTCACCTCCTTTAGCATATTCTAATGCAAAGTATATTTTTGTTTTGGTAGCCATGACTTCATAAAGCTGTAAGATGTTAGGGTGTTTCACTCGTTTCATAACAGATATTTCTCTTTTAATTTGATTAGTAAGCCCAACCCGTAACACCTTCTCTTTGTCTATCACCTTAATCGCCACACTTTGGCCCGTGGTTAAATTTCGAGCATAGTAAACTTTAGCAAACGTGCCCTGACCTAATAATCTCCCTAACTCGTATCTTTCCATCAAGATATTCTCTCTAATGTCCATATTTACTTGTAGAAGATAAACTATAATCAGTATTGCTAATGTACAAAGATTTTTCAAATTCTGTGTGCTAATAAAGCAACTCTTCTGTTAAATATGCAATCATCCAAGCCTGAACATCAAAGTGAAAACAACATGTTCATGCTTATTGATAAAATAGATATCATTTGATGACTTCTAAAGGTGATCTCATTAATCATAAATATAGGTTTTGTATGTATAAGTTCAAACTTCAAATCACATCATATATGAAGTACAAACAAGTATGTATAATTTAAAGAATTTTTATGGAGCAATTTTATCATACTTTAGACCAGCAGTATGCTATAAAACTTAGTTTGGTTAGTAAATTTTATCCAATATTTTAGAATTTAAGAACAATATAACAACTTTTCAGTTGAAAATTTAGTTCACTTGACATCAGAACTCAAACTGCAGTATGCCGTTGTAACCACGAAAGGCTCGTTATAAAACACTAAATATTGATCAATTTTTTAATTATAAAAATTTTCACTTACATATTGAAGGGTAGTTTATGTACATAAGAAACCATCAAACTATTTTCTTCATATGTTTTACAATTTTTAACAGTTTAGCTATACATGTGTAGTTATACATATAAACCAAATTTATTTTTGTTTTTTGAATTTCAAGAGAGGTGAATAAAAATTACATTTCTATCATGCTCTTTTTTTAGGAATTTTTGACATTGAAAAAACAAATGATTTATTTTGTTACTTGTGTTTCGCAATATTACAGATCCCTCCCCAAAATCATAAACCTAATTGAAAAGAAACTTGATTAAACTATAAGATGTAAAAAACCAATTTCTAAGTTAATTAAACCAAATCCACCGAGAAATAAACTGATCTTCCATCAATTCCATCACAAAAAAAAAATCACAAAAACTTTCCCCCTTCTTCTTCCTCCTAATTCACATACATAACAAATAAGAAATTGTATCAAACACACAGAACCAAAAATTCAACAAAACGAACACAAATAATCGAGGTACAGTACTCATGATGATCAATAACAACATCTTCGATCATCGATTCAACTGCGGCTCACGCTGAATGAGACAAGCAAAATGAAGTAAAAAAAGGAAAATCGCAATCAATTTACCTGTTTCGTTTACAGAGCTAGAATGAGTGCATCAATGGAGACGAAGGATCCATTAGTTCAAATAATATTACGCTGAAACTGTGTGTTTTTCACAGTGAATTGATGAATGCAAATGGAGTTCACACATGCAATTGCAATGGTGGATATTATTATTATTGATCATCGCTTTTACGGAAGATTTTGCGTGAGGGCCTTTATATTCTCGTCGCTCCAGTTGCGTCTTGAATATTAATCGTCCCAAGTTTGGAGGATGTATGATTTCAGTCCCTCTACTTTGATTGTTGACTATTTTTTTTTGTTTTAAGTTTGGAAAGAGTACGGTTTCGGTCCGTCGACTTAGATGCTATGACCAGAGTGACAACAAGTTTTTTTGGTTGATTTTGAAGACGATGTGAATGAGGGGATCGAGGTCGAAGAGGCTCATGACGTCGATGGATGTGCACAGATGGAAGGGATCGTTTATTCGTATCATGTTTGTGGTGTGAAAGATTTTGTGTTTTTTAAAACTATGTGAATTTGCGGAGGAAAAATATGTTTTTGTCCAAATGTTTCGTATGTAAAAAGGTATGCTTATTAATCATCGACAATGGTAGTTGTGAGAACCTTGTGTCAAAGGCGCTCGTTAGCGGGGTGAAACTTCCAATGAAGCCTCATCAAAAGCCTCATCAGATCAGATGGATCAAGAAATGCCAACAAATAAAGTGATTATGATTGTAGGCTTCTTATAGTTATTGAAAAGAAACATAATTAAAAAGTTGTATGTAGCATGGTAAATATGGATGTTTCTCATGTTCGTTACACAAAACCTAGTAATATGATATGGATGGAACACATCAAGGACAAAGAACATGTATCTATTCACTTTGGAGGAGAATATAATAAATGCTATTTCTATTGTAATAGGACCATCATTGATCAAAACTCTCTTTACTTTCATAAACTCTATATAATTAGTGATTCCCCTTTAACAATGTCATAACAATATATTTGACTGGTTCAAAACACAATTTAAAATTATACTTAATTTGTTGTCAATCTTAGGGTTTTAGTCCCCTGTGTTTCATTTATTTTCCTTTTTTAACCCACACAATTAAAAAAATATGACTAAAACATGACGGTAATGACGAAACCAAACCAAATATGAGCCAACAACATTGAGTGATGGTAGCTTTCATGACGTGACATGCTTTACGGTTTTACATGAGAGTGATAGCCGCGATCCCGCTGCAACGCGCAAGAATAATAAACTAGTTAGAATTAAATTACATATGATCTCAAATATAGTATTTTAAGATGTGTAATTTATGTAAGTGTTCGATTGATAGCTATGTGCTTACATGTAGGAATAATTCTATATATTTGGGTTTGTATCAAACGTGTCGGGAAGATGGGTATTGAGAACTCATTCAATTCTAAAACCAGCTACAATCCAAGCCCATGAGGGTGCCTGTGGCTGATGTGGCTTGACCCTTCACGAGGATGTGTTTGAGCTCTCTCATGGATGCAGTATGGCCTGTGTACAAGGGTGGCAACAGATGAAATTGATGGTTAGTGAGTTGTACACCATATAATGACTTGTAAACAAGATTTGTTTTTAACGTTAAATCATTTTACATGTAGTAATCATACAAAATAATAAAAATATGCAATGTTTTTATTTTAAGAAAGTTATTTGGTTTTTTTAATAGGGGTAACTTTATAAAATAGTAACTAAATTTTAAAAGTGTTTTAAGTCTTTCAATTAACTGACTCAGCTTTTATGTTCTATTTAAATTAAGATTTTAACATGTTTTTTAGTATGTTTATCATTTCATTTCAATTAAGATATATATATATATATATATATATATATATATATATATATATATATATATATATATATATGTATGTATGTATGTATGTATGTGTGTATGTATGTATGTATGTATGTATGTATGTATGTGTGTATGTATGTATGTATGTATGTATGTATGTGTGTGTGTGTATGTATGTATGTATATATATTTTGATGCAGACGTGGAGTTGTGACGTGAATTTTAGGTATTTATTTTATTTTTCTAAAATATACTTAGCATCTTTTTTTGAAATTTTCAAATATAATTACATATATTAGATATCTCGACTCACACATCTTCTTTTCCATTGATTTCTTGACTCAAAATAATTCGATAATGACCCGATTTAATGGTTTAGTGATCCAATTTACGCAAAATATACATGAGTGATCTAATTAAAAAACATTTTTAAAACTTGTTTTTGTGATATTTTTCCATTAATTTAATGTATATAGATTATTTTACTAACAAAGTATTTGTCTTTTTATAACAAGTTATATAAATTTTTATAAACAGTTTGATTTGGTATAAAAGACAACACGGTTATTTAAAATAAATGAATGTAAATGTAATAATTTTATGTAATGATTTGTAAGGTTAGAGAGAGTATAAGTAGTTCTAAAAGATAAATAGAAATCTCTCTCTTTTTAATAGCAATAATGAAAATTTTCCTTAAAACACACACGCAGCAGGAAGCTAGCGATAATAAAATTTTAATGTGACAATTAACTAGACGAGTATTAGTATTCTAGTGTTTTTGAGTAATTTCATTATGAATGGTCTAAACTTCTATCAAACCTATATTCATCGGAATTCTTAACTATAAATTAAGCACCTAGTCAGAATTCTTAACTATAAATCCAATAAGATAAAAGCCAGTCAGAAATTAGCATTTTACCATAAATAATCCACTTTTTGTTTCATAACAGGTATGTTGTAGTAGGGATGTCATTCGGGTTTTTTAATCGGGTTTCGGGTTCCTCGGGTTGGGTTTCTCGGGCTTTTAGGTGTAGAAAATCAACCCGAAGACCAAACCAAATAAGTAAAATTTAATCGGTTTTCAGGTTTCGGTATTCGGGTCGGGTTAATCGGTTTTCGTGTTTATACTAAACCATTAAGTTTAAAATTATTTGTTATCTCAAATGTTTGTGTAAGCAATATGTATGTAATCAAAATGTAAATATGAGATTTAACATATGTTATCAATATAGAATTTTATTTATTATATTGATCCGAAAGTGTTTTCATATTTACGTTTACTTTGTTATTCATATTCAAATGTTACAGGACATTATAATTTGATTATCCTTCAAGTTCACATAATTAAATTGAACCACTAACAATGAAATATAAAATTTAAAAATCATGTTTTTAAATCTTGTAAGCGGTACCATAATACACACATATAAATATACACACACATATAAATAAATCTTAGAATTTTTTAAAAACTAATATTCGGGTTTTCCTGAATCTCTCAAAATAAACCCAAATACCAAACCATTTATAAATCTGGTTCAGTTTAATGTAATAATCAGGTTAGGTTGCTCGGGTTAGTCCTTAATCGGGTTCGGGTTGATTTTATTCTGGTTAATTTGATATTCGGGTTCGGGTAAAAAACACACCCTTATGTCGTAGAGTGTTGCTTCAATGGCTATGCCAAAAACAAGAAAGAAGATATATAATCCATGAAGTATTCTTAGTTACGTGTTGGAGTGTTCGGAAGAGTAGAAACGACAAGCAATTCAGGATAAAGCGTTGAGCATCATAAAATTGGTGGACGACATTAAGGACACATCGTTCTTATGAGTGACGCTCGAAGCTAAACAACATAGATTGGAATAGATTGTGTTATTTTGACTTTGGCGAACCTCAAATGTAATTTTTCTAGTGTTTTTATCTCCAGTATCTTGCTAGAAACTTTCATGTACGCTCGTTTGATATATTTGTAAACTTGCTGCTGTTTAAAAAAAAATTAAGAATTTTCTTAAAGTATTAGAGATAACCTGATACTAGAAAAATTACAAGATCTAGTTATAAACTGATGAGTTAAGAATAAAAATGCATATATTTTTTTCTGGGTATTTACCATCTCACAATTCACTACAACAATTTAGCTCTGTCCCGACGACATCTATAGCGACGACATAAGTCGCTGGTATAGTTTGGTCTATAGCGACGACACACGACATGTCGTCGCTATATAGTAATAGGGATTTTTGACTGGTCAAACTCTATACCGACGACTTGTCGTCGGTATATAGTTGGCGGGCATCAAAATAATTCGCTGGATTTATGAAAATACCTATGCCGACGACATGTCGTCGCCACAGGTGAGGTTATTTAATTTTTTATTTTTTTCTATCTCAACATACAGATTTAAAAAAAAAAAATTTAAAATCCACTTTTCGGTCGGGAAAGATAAAAAATATAAAAAAATAATTTCTCTATGCAGACGACATCTCGTCTGGACAGGTGAGGTTATTTAGTTTTTTATTTTTTTCTATCTCAACTTACAGATTTAAAAAAAAAACTAAAATTCACTTTTCCCGACGACATGTCGTCGGGATAGATAAAAAATATAAAAAAATAATTTCTCTGTGCCGACAACATGTCGTCGGGAGAGGTTTTTTTAATTTTTTTAATTTTGACTCTATAGGGACGACATGTCGTCGCTATAGAGTGCAGACCCCTTAAATCGCATTTCAGACCTTCTGCCCATTTTTCCACAAAAAAAAACCCAATTTTTCTCACGATTTTCATCTCGGTTTATATACGTATTTGGTATCAAATTGAAGTGTTTGAAGGTAAGAATGATGTTATTTTACTATAATGAAGTTATATAATCTTGTTTTTATAAGTTTTATCTAAATTTTTATGTTTTAGGTGGGATTAAAGTTTAAAGCTTGAAATTAAAGGATTTAAAGATTTTAAGGTATGAAATTCGTTTAAAGCTTATGATTTAAGTGTTGTTTAGTGAATATGTTTGTGATTAGGTTTGTATGATTGTAAAAGTGTATATATATGTTAGTGTATGTAAGTTTGATGGTAGATTAGGTTATGCACACCAAGTGTTTGATGAAATGCCACTATATATATTTTCTTGGTGGTCCCGTTTATATGAGATGGATGTATCCTTTTGAAAGATACATGAAAAAGCTCAAAGCATATGTTAGAAACAAAGCTAGACCTGAAGGCTCAATAGCAGAAGGTTATGTTGCAGATGAGGCATTGGCATTCTGCTCTATGTATCTTGAAGGTATGCAAACCAAATTCAACCGACCCGATAGAAATGCAGATTTTGGCATCCCAAAGAGACAATTTCATGTGTTTTCATCACAATGTCGACCAATGTCTAAAAAGAAAATCATTGCGCTATGTGAAGATGACTACAAATCATTACACTGGTTTGTTCTAAACAATTGCAATGAAATTAGTGACTACAAATCGGAATTTGTATCTAAATTTCCTGGACGAAGTATGAAAACAGAATTTTCTTCATGGTTAAAGTATAAAGCTAATACATCATCATCATCATCTTCATCTTCTTCTTCTTTGTCTCAAGAAGGTATCAAAGAATTAAAGGCATTGGCACATGGTCCTTTAAACGCATATTCTTACACTGCTTGCATAGTCAATGGTGTTAGATTTGTGGTTCATAGTCGTGATGTTCGACACACTACTCAAAACAGTGGTGTTGGTTCAATAGGAGAAGACGATACTCCATTTTATGGTCAGCTAGAGGAGATCTTAGAGTTGAACTACATAGATGGTTACTCGGTTGTACTATTTCGTTGCAAATGGTTCAAAACATCTGGTAAGAGGTCAAAGGCGAGGACATATACGAGGTGTTGGTCGCGTGGTGAGACATCCCACCCCTGATTTTTGTAGCTCGCAACCTCCTTCAACACAACATTTGCATGATGAAGTTGCAGAACTTAGACAACAACAACAACAAAATCAAGAAACTATACAACAACAACAACAACAAATCCAACAACAACAACAACAACAACAAATACAAGAAATGCAACGATTACTTCAAGAGCAGATGGAAATAATGCGCTACTGGCAGCAGCAACGACCACCTGGTGGTCATTAACGTTTGTATTTTTGTTAGATTTTGTTGAATTTTAAACTAATTGTATGAATTATCTGTTTGTTAAACTTATATTTGAAGTTGTATGAATTATTAGTTTGTTAAACTTGCATTGGATTTTTCTTGATTATATGTTTGTTAAATTTTTTTAAAAAATAAGGTTCTGCATGAAATAAAAAAATAAAAAAAATGAGATCAATAGCGACGACATGTCGTCGCTATAGAGTATTTTCCTTTTTAAAAAAAAAATTAAAAAACACCTATAGCGACGACATGTCGTCGCTATAGGTGTCTTCCTTTTTTAATAAAAAATTAAAAAAAACCTATAGCGACGACATGTCGTCGCTATTGATCTCATTTTTTTATTTTTTTATTTTTTTTGTTCGATAAAATCAGAAACCACGACACTTATAGGAACGATTTGTCGTTCCTATAGAAAAACTTATGCCGACGACCTCTATCCCGACGACATATCAGCCTATTACAACTAACTTTTACGAACGAACTCTATAGCGACGACATGTCGTCGCTATAGGTCAAAATTAACTATAGCGACGACATGTCGTTGCTATAAGGTGCCATATTTTCGTTGCTATAGACCCACTTTCTTGTAGTGATTAGCAATGTAGATGGTTGATCTCCTCTTTCTCTCATGTGTCGCCTTTATGTTATTCCACAATTTTTTATCTTATTATTTACATTTTTAGTCCTACATATATCAATAAAAATTAAATTTAGTCATCAAACTATTAACTATCGGTTAATTTTAGTTTTAACTAATAATTTACCCAACGAGAATCTCATAACTTATAATTTTATTATCAATAACAATCTAAATCTAAAAAATCATTAACTTCGTTTATTTATGATAATGTGACATGTGATGTGGCAATTGCATGACAATGACTTGGGCATTTACAATTTAATTTTTATAAAAAATCTAGTTTTTGAAGGTATTCAATCATGTGATGCATATTTCTCTTCAATATATTCAAGTGATTGTGTTTTTCCAATCAACTTTATCTCTACCATTTTACTATCAATTTCTAAAATGTAAGTTATTGATTAATTTGTCTGTTTAAATCTATAATTGCTTTTGTTTTCTTTTTTTGTTCGAGCAACATACGTTTCATATGATTTTTTGTTTAGAGCGTATTGTTTGTTTCGGCGTCATGTCACGGGCCATGTTAAGTTACTAAAGTAAAAGGAGTTAACGATATGTTAGTATGGGATTGTTATTGGTAACAAAAATAAAAATTGAGATTTTCATTGGTCAAATTATTAATTGAGATTAATATTTGACAAAAGTTAATAGTTTGTAATATTAAAATCTATTGTTCCTATAATAATTTTCAGGTGATAGGATTAACATAAGAGGCATTTGCTAGGTGGTAGAACACGACTCTAATAGCTACCCAGCAGGGTTCGAGTCTAGGGGACAGTATTTAAATTTTTCTTAGTTAGGGAGAAAAAAAAACTTGCGTTGGTTTAGAAACCGTTACTCAACATAAATTAGCATTTTGTAAGGTAAATACAATTTAAATGCACAAATGAAATTTGATAACAATAATATAAAATTTATATGATGATCCGTCTGCAAATCTTAAGAACAGATGAAAAGTAATAAGTAAATTGTATAACAAGTCATCAATGATCTCTTGCCCTAGTGGTTAAGAGGGAGGTAGGAGGTTTTGTCTTTTTTGGAGATCCAACGTTCAAACTTTTGCATTGACGAATATTACTAACTTGGTGATACTAATAACTAACAACTAACGTGTCGTTTTAAAAAAAATTGTGTAACAAGTTGTTGCATCATGCATGTAACTGATATAAAGATTAAGAAAAAAATGTTCTTATCAATAAAGATTTAATTTGAAAGTACATAATAAAATACATTTAAATATAAACAAATTGAAATAGAGTAACTAAGATAGGGTTTTGAATTACAATACAGTTAATCGTGAATGGTCTGATCTAGACTAACGAACTACATGGAAAATAAAAAAAACGACTCCCTTTAATTAATTAGTCTTTTATAATATTAAAAGGGTATGTTGAGTATACATTATAGATATAATTAAAATAGTAGACTTCAAATATATATATTAAACATAAGGGTGAGGTTATCGTAAAAATGAAAGAAATAATAAAAAGGGTGAGAAAAATTATATTCCGTTAGATCTTAGATTCAAGTGCTAAGAAAATTCGATTGCCCCATAATGAAAAATAATTGAAACATTAAATGGTAGGCCAAGAGTATTTTAGTCTTAACCACATTTTTAAGTTTCACTTTTTTTAAACGTTCGTAACTTTTACATACAATATTATTTTTTTGAAAAAATACACCATAAAATAAAGTGTTTTTTAATATTTTAAATGCCTATATTTTTAATACATAAAAACGAAGTTTTTTCACATTATTTAAAACGCTTACAATTTTGATACATAAAAAATATCTATTTCGTCAGCTCATTATGTAATATCAGGTCATTATGTAATTTTCATCATAGATTTAATTAAAAATACTGGACTTCAAATATATATTAAACATAGGGTTGGGTTTATTGTAAAAAGAAAGAAAAAACTAAAAATAGTGAGAAGAATTATATTTCATTAGATTTTAGATCCAAGAGTTAAGAAAATTCGATTACATAATAGAAAATAATTAAAGATTAAATGGTATGCCAAAGGTATTTTAGTCTTAACAACATTTTTAAGCTCCATTTTTTTGTCACGCTCGTGACTTTTACATATAACATTATTTTTTTAAAATAAATTACACTATAATATTAAACGTTTTTTAATCTTTAAAATGTCTATAATTTTAATACATAAAAAACCAAGTTTTTTTTACGTTATTTAAAACGCCTATAAATTTGATACATAAAAACGTCTATTTCGTCAGCTCATTGTGTAATATCAGGTCATTATATAATTTTCATAAGATCATTGTGGCTAATGTTGACCATTTTGTTATGCATTGTATTTTTAAAAATAATGATTTTCAAATAACAAAATGCTAAAAATGTAATTTTTTTACGTTATTCCGTTCATTGTGTAATTATGATCAAGTCACTGTATAATCTTTATCAAGCAGCTCATTGTGTCTATTGCTAATCATCGAGTTTAGTGCTAATCATTGGGTTACCCATTGGGTCTAATATTAACCATTGTGTTTTTTATAATGGTGATTTTCAAATAACACAATAATTAAAATGTAACTTTTTTACGTTTTTTCAGTTCATTGTGTAATCCTGATCATGTCATTATGTAATTCTTGTCAAGCAGCTTATTATATCTATTGTTAATTATCGAGTCTACTGTTGTTTATTATGTTATCCATTATGTATAATGTTGACTATTGTGTTATGCATTGTGTTTTTTAAAATGAGAATTTTCAAATAATACATTGCTAAAAATGTATTTTAACTTTTTTCAGTTCATTGTGTAATTCTGGTCATGTCTATTACTATCATTGAGTCTAGTGCTGGTCATTGTGTTACTCATTGCGTCTAATGTTGACCATTGTGTTTTTTAAAATGATTATTTTCGAATATGCGTTTTAAATATAAAAAATGCTTGTTTTTATAGTGTAATTTTAAAAAAAAAAAATAGTATCCTATGCAAAAGTTATGAATGTTTTTTAAAAAAAAGTGAAACTTAAGAAGAGAAAACAATACCAATTTTGCCCCAACCTAATTTTTATAAAAAAGACACGTTTTAATATTTTAATCATTCTAGTACTTTTTAATTTTAAAAGACTATGTATTAAAACATTTCCCTAAACATAGAGTTAGTAGTAATTTAAACGATTATCTAGTTTCCAGTTATTTAATTATAATACATTTGTTGTTTGCAATGTTTTCACTATTTGACTGAACATGACGATCGAACCAATACCTGAGTGTCAAAACGGTTTGATTATTCCTAGTTAAATTGTGTAAATTTAAAGCGCCTAGTTACTGTTTGAATCAGATTTTAACTTTTTTATTATTATTTTTTTATTTTCTTTCAAAATCTTAATTACTGGTTAATTTAACACTTTATGTTTCATATTTTATATATTTAAGTCTTTAAAGCTTCAAATCTATATATTACATAAGGTACTTTTTATATTATAATTTTAACTAGATATATTTAATGAGAAGAAAGAGACAAATCAACCGTTTATTAGTCTATCTATCGGTAGTTTGTATGTTACATTCTTATTATTCTTATTATTATCAGAAACTACTATTTTAATTGCATCTCCTTTGTATGAAATGTTGATGATGCAAGGAATATTACGAAACTAATCAACAATATGCATTCCTAGAGTAGTGTCACTAAGATAATCTTTTTTCGGTTGCTATTGGTTACATGGAAGTTGAAGAATCAAATCAAGTGACAATGACATATATCGTTGACTTATCATTAACATTATATGAGACTCATGAAACCATTATTTTCTTTGTTTGGTTTTTTTTTGCTTTTGAAAGCATTTTGTTTCGTCTTTACTTTTAACAGTGAGGAATGATGAATGATAATAACAAGTGAAATAAGTTAGAAAACTAAGGCTATAAACATTTTAACCAGTCTTGTTTATGTCATCTGACTAAAATTAAAAATATATAACCATCTAATCTTACAAATGAATACACAATCAAAATACACCAAATATACTTAAGAAATAATATTAGTGCGAGATTAAGCTAATAAACCACAAAAGGCGCATTCTAGGGAAGAACCAATCAGCTGATGACAAGCCAAATGCTAAACCAAATTTGGAGACGTTTTTTGGCCACGTGTAATCTATTATCTATTTATTAGGTTAAGATTTTTGGGTATATGCGTCAGGAGTGTTCAAAAACGTTGAAATCAACCATATCGTCTAAATCGAAGCAAGTCGGCCATTTTGAGATCCAAATGGTTTTATTTTCATTATTTTCTGAGTTTATTGGTTTGGACAGACTTAAAATTTGAAATTAATTGTGTAATCAAACCAACATCATGTTCGTTTCAAATTATTATGTAGGCAGAATCGTGAGAACCAAAACCATATGTACACACATCATGTCAATAAAAATAACAAAGTAAAGAAAAGATTTATTTATCTCTCTCTATTCTTTCGTTAATTTTATCTCACATCTCTTATTTTGTTTTCGGAAATGTAACAAAAGTTTTACATATACTTGTGATGTATATGCATATATTCATTCATATTAAAGATTATCAAGCGTTCAAGAAAAAGATAAAAAAATTATTGATTAACACCTTATTAATCAAACATTAATCTTAAACATATTAAACTCCACATACATACTAATCAATTTATACATTAATAGAAAAATGTGACTAATGTAACCATTTCAAAGCAACATTTCAAAAAAAGTTGTATTATCTAATAAAATGATTGCATTTGCTAACAAAAAAGTTGCATTATCTAATGAAAAAATTTCTTTAATCTTTGGTAAAAACGTAGCTTTAGGCCATCGCAACTTTTTTAAGGCTTAATGTAACTATTTCAAAAACTAATACAATATTTTACTAAAGTTATATTAACTTTATTTTGTTGTAACGATACGATAAATAATAATATTTTCTAGCACTTCTTTACATTTGATTCTATTTTAAAAATATCAAAATTTAGTGAAATGATATTTTCAGAAGTGATTAATATGATTATTTGAATTTGAAACCCCATTTCTTGGAATATAGAGATTTGACTGAGTGCTTTAATGACAAATCTTGATTTCAAAATTTAAACCAATACAAACCCTAATGACTATCACACTAGAAAATTCTTGCTCAACTGACTATCACATGCACCCATCATTCAAGAATTTGTAATTCTTGCAAAAATAACGCTCTCACATGTTCTATTACCACTATTTTTTTTATAATGAATAACTTCAAGTTTGTAGGTACTATTTTTTTTATAATTAATAACTTCAAGTTTGTAGGTACCCTTTCTTTATCTTGCTTATTTTTTTATATACTCTTTATGTTCAACCCCCATTTTTTCAATATAAAAAAAGATCGTACAAAGCTTGTTTCTTGGTGTTTAAATTTGAAATACTTTTAAGGTACGTGACTTAGGAGATAGGACTCTTTGGAGGAGTTTGATCTTTCATCAATGAGCATCAAAACAATAGAAGATCGCGGGTTCTCCTTAAGTTCTAGACGTCTATCAAGTGAGATGTCAGTACACCTCTCACCTGCAGAGGTGTATTATGGTGGCGCACCGGTTGCAATCCCATTCAAATGGGAGTCGCAACCAGGTACACCTAGGGTTCGGTTTCGTGAAACCCCATTGCCACCGCTAACGCCACCACCGTCTTTTCTCTTCAATGCTCCCAAAACACCCAATAGAAAGATGACAAAACCAAAAGGAGGAAGTATTTTTCATGCTGTCCTCCCTAGGCTTACTTCCACTTGGAAAAACCCTAATTCTCATGTTTCATCTGAATCATATTCTTTGTTTTCACCTTCAATATCTTATTCGGATTCTGCATCATCGCGCTATACCCCAAACAACCACAGGGAAAACCGAAGAAGATCATTTGAAGATCAAGATGGGTTCGGGTCACATGTTTCAACTCTTTGTTTCCGTATCAGGCGTAGTGCAACCCCAAAGCCAACGCGTCCCAGATCAAAGTAAGATGTTGTACACTATCGCGTGCATCGTCTCTAATTCGTGTCATGATGTTTGTTGATCTAAGATTATTGGCTTATATAACATGAATTATGGTTTTTGGTATTGTTATCAGATCTATAGCATTGTCTTGTTTCATATCTTTTTCCATCAAGGTTTTGTTTCTTATGAATCTTGATGCTAAAAAATTGGCATGTGCTTAATAATTTCAGCACAGGAAAAATTTATTGTTTCTTATTTTGATCGCAAATATAACACCTGGTCGCAAAATGATCGCAATTAGACAATTACAGCGTGTGTTTTCCTCACCGCATTTTTGGTAGCAAAACGCGCAAAACAATCGCAACAGGGCAATTGCGACCGTTTACGTCTGAAAAGGCGGTCACAGGTAATCAGCTTTTTAGTAGTGGAACATGATCATGGTGTGGTGTGCTTTTAGTTTTTAGCAGAGGTATTCAAGTAGATGGCAGGCTCACTGGCTCGTATAAATCTTTAAACGTTTGAGCCGATGTGATTCTTCGCTAGCTCGTATTAAGGCCTGAGTCGCGTTCGAGTTGAAGGTAGCTTGCTCGTATAAAAAACTTGTTGGTTTGACTCGAGTAACTCGTTTGTTAACTCTATTAAATAGTTCAGTTTCTTGTATATTAGTTGTTTATTATGAGACTTCTATAATTTAAGATGTCTTTTAACCTGCTCTTTTTATAAAAAGAAACATAATAAATAGGGTAGTAAGGTAGGTTCGACTTAATTATTTATTTATTTAATTAATTATAATTAATTATATAATTATAATAAATGTATGTATATTATTTAGTTATTTTATTATATATAGATTAATATTTGTTATGTGATGATGTAATTGTATATCTTATATATTAGAATAGTATTTGTTATGTAATATATATTTAGTACATTCAAACAAAAGTTATATTATATCTATATAAAATATAAATAATAGGTTTTTTAGTTCATGTGCTTATTCAAAAACCGAAGCCCGAGCTCATTTAAGTTCGGCTTGAGTCGACCTTTTAACAAGCCAATCCCAAGTAGTTCACTAGCGGCTCAAAATCGTATACATCCCTAATACAAATCATCTAAAATGAGAAAAGCAAGTCAACTTGTTGTTACAGACCAAATGAAAGAACTCAACCCAAAAGACTAGTCTGATGGGTGAGGGAACTCATTCGGCCTATAAACCCCACATCAATTGCCCATACAACCGATGTGGGACAAGTCCCATACCTTGCAATGGTTTCAGTCCATAACATTCGCCCCTCCTTAAGGACCGACGTCCTCGTTGGTCACGGCTGGCTCTCTCCAGGCCACCACTCCGAGGTTGGCTCTGATACCACTGTTACAGACCAAATGAAAGAACTCAACCCAAAAGACTAGTCTGATCGGTGAGTGAACTCATTCGACCTATAAACCCCACATCAATTGCCCATACAACCGATGTGGGACAAGTCCCATACCTTGCAATGGTTTCAGTCCATAACACTTGTCTATCCATGAGTTGACTCATGTTGGACACGAGCCGGAAACTAGCTTGGTTTTCGGCTTAGCTGGAAATATTATGTCGAGTTGGCTCGTGTTTAACTGCTCAAGCCCGAGTCAATGTTTGCTCCGCTCTAACTCCACTCGTACACAAACCTATTTTATGTGTTTGATGTAGGGTCTGTAAACGAGTTGAACCGAGACCGGACACAACTTGCTAGTGCTCGGCTCGTTTAGTATTAGAGAACTTCAACTTGGCTTGTTTTAATTCGAACTAATGATGAGTCATATCACGTAACTCACTAGTGACTTGGCTCGTTCAATGGTTGTTTGTGCTATACAAATCTTGATTTACTTAATTGATAGGAATTACACTATGTATTCTGATTTTGAAAGTTGAAACGGTTATTTGTTCATCCCCTGATCACTTGTTATGTTTGCAAATCTGATATGGGCCAAGGATTGAGGCCCAACAGCAGTTACTAGATAAATTTTAAGGCCCATTCAGCCCATCACTTCTGAGTTTACGAATAAATTACATCATCAACAAACGTCCAAACTCAGAACTCGTTTACAAGAATACCCTAGATTCACATTACAATTTCCGAAATCAATAATTTTACACCTGAAAAACAAATGAGTAACTAACATAAGCAATTTGATAACTTTGGGTCCTAATGAACCAGCTAACATATAAAACGGGTCGAAATGGATCAGCACCACCCACCATCAACGTCTATCGCCATTGCCTACAGATCGCCATCGACACAATCACTATCACTAACGTCAGCCTGCCGCCACCATCTACTGGGCCCGCCAAAGCGACCACCGCCACCGCTTAACAATTGCCACCATCACTGTCGCTGTCACAAAGCACAAAGTCGTTGAGTGATAGGACATCATTAGCCCAATCGGAACAGGATTCAAAATATAATAATCGTTTCATAACAAAATTATAAATATAATATTTTTTGAAAGTATAAGATACTTTGTTGGAAATGCAAGAAGGTGTGAAGTTTGTAGGTGAGTTATAAGTGTGTGAAATTTGAACATGAGTGTGTGTGAAATTTGAACAAGGGTGCGACTTCTGAGCCTAAACATGCGGGTCAAACACATTAAAAACACGAAATTTATTAATTTTCTTTGTTTAATCATGTTTTTTAAAAGAACATCCAGTAAAATTAGTCAAGTCTTTTTTACTGTTTCTTAAAGTTTTTTAAGGTCTTCCCAATAAACTTGTACAATTTTTATTTAGTGTTCCACATTTGTGATTTTTTATATAAATGTTAAAACTTTTAGGATTAAAGGATCCATTAAACGGTATTTACATTTTATATAAACGTTTATAAATCTTGATTACTAATCGGAAATTAATTTTTTTCGGTCGACTTATATGAACAATTCTGCTACATATAGTGTTCACGTTTTATATATTCTTTATTTAGGTTATTTAAATATTAAAATTAAAACATTTATTAAAATTTACAAGATTGGAACACATAAAAAAAGTTGCGTGACTTTATTGAAACAATAATATATTAAGTGATTATAATAAAACATTCATAAAACGTAATTACTATTGACTGAATTTTTCTTTTGTGTCCTTTGTGTTTATGTCTCAATACATATTAATATTCGTATAAACAATACTTTTATATATAAGTTTTTTTTAATATATTGACATTATTCTAACAAAGACTTTTGTTTTTGCACTCACAGAGTCTCACATTATCACTTTAGCTCGAATATATTATTTTAAATAATGTAAACATATACAATAACCATTTTTATCTATTATTGGTTTCTGGAGCTCAAGATGTATGTATATTCACATGATTGATTCAATTTTATAACTTGTTAAACAAAAATATTGATATTTTATGGATTCCGTCAGTTGTTTAGGTTTAGCGCGTATATAATGCGAATTTATTGAATGTGACTTCTATTATAACCAATTAATTGTTTTAAGTATGATGATAACTAGAAACACATTTTGATTTTTGTGTATACATTTGGTTTGATTCAATAGTAAAAAGTAAGAGTACGATGTAATTTTTAATTTTTAATATGATATAAAATACGATTGAGAAAATAAACGGGTTGATGTTTAATTTAATGGGAGTCATCCAAACTCTTAAACAAACAGGTTATGCTCATATTAGTTTGTTGATAAATAGGTTAAATTATTGACCCGTCCAACCTTTTTACCTGTCCAACTTGTTTACAACTCATTAACGCATTTAATTAACATTTTAGACAAACAAAATACATAAGTGTGATAAACATACCAGTGAATTGATCTCACAACACTCAATGATCGATTGTGTAAACTAAGAATATGAACACAAGAAATTGATCTTTAACACTTTCTACTACCGGGTTTGTTTACCGGTTATGAAAAGAAGAATTACACACGAGAAAAGAGAATCCAATCAAAGAGAACTCATACCCTCTTATATGCAGATTAGGATGTTGTTAATTCTCCTAAATCTACCCTAACAACCTTTAACGGCTAGTAACAAACTAAACATAAGAAATGACACATACAGTCCCTGTAAATGAACCTATATACAAAAACAGCCCCTGAACACTAAAAACTGCTACATACCTTCTCAATCTCCACCTTGGAGCTGACTTTTAGTGCATATACCGGTCAACCAAGATTAACTAACACCCATTAACTTCAAGGACACATGAAACTTTGCAGAAGGAAGAGCTTTAGTCAAAGCATCAGCTGCATTCTCATCGGTTGAAACATGCTTGACTATAACTTCCTTTGAATTAACTATATCTCTAAGAAAATGAAGTTTAACTCTAATGTGCTTTGTTCTCTTATGAAAAGCACTATGCTTAACAAGCTGAATTGCACCAGTGTTATCACAGAAAACAATGTGCCATTAGATTCAACTCCCAACTCACCAACAAAACCTTTTAACCAAATAGCCTCTTTGATTGATTCAGTCAAGGCTATGTATTCAGCCTCTGTGCTTGACAGAGCAACCATATTTTAAAGAGTGACTTTCCAACTAACAATACTCCCCAATGTCTTGAACACATAACCAGTGAGAGATCTTCCTCTATCCATGTCTTTAGCAAAATCTGAATCAACTTTCCCTATTACCTTATCAACTCCATCAGAACTTGCACCAAAGACTAATCCAACTTCAACTGATCCACTGACATATCTGAGTATCCATTTCACTGCTTCCCAATGCCTTTTTCCTGGATTAGAAATATACATACTCACCATACTTACCCCATAACCAATGTCAAGTCTTGTACATACCATCAAATATATCAAACTCCCTATTGCATTAGCATAGGGTACTTGATTCATATAGCTCACCTCTTTATCTGACTGAGGACAGTCAAGAATAAACAGGTTAAAATGCTGAGCTATAGGAGTGATCACAGACTTACAGTTATCCATACCAAACTTCTTCAATACCCTTTTAGCATAAGATGGTTGTGTTAATCTGATTTGACCAACTTCCCTGTTCCTGACAATTTCCATTCCCAAAATCTTCTTAGCTGGACCCAACTTCTTCTTCTCAAATTCATCCATTAAAATTTGCTTAACCTCTTTTATCTCAGCCTCATTTTGCTTGCAACCAACATATCATCTACATATAGGAGTAAATATAAAAATGACCCATCTTTACCTTTCCTTATATATACACAAGAATCATATTTGCTCCTATAAAAACCTTGTGACAGCACATAGTCATCAAACCATTTATACCATTGTCTGGGTGCTTGTTTAAGTCCATACAGTGTTGCAACAAGCAAACTTTGTTCCCTGGTTTCTCAAACCCAGGTGGCTGAGTCATGTATATCCTTTCATCTAAACTGCCATGTAAAAATGCAGTTTTTACATCAAGTTGCTCCAACTCCATATTCATGACTGCAACTAGTGACAATAGAACTTTTATAGATGTGTGCCTCATAACATGTGAAAAGATCTCATGATAGTTTATGCTTTCTCTCTGAGTGAACCCCTTTGCCACTAACCTGGCTTTGTACCTTGGTTTCTCAACACCTGGAATACCATCTTTCAACTTAAAAATCCATTTACACGGAACTATCTTGTGATTACCAGGCCTATCTAGTAACACCCAAGTTTGGTTCTTATACAGAGAATCCATCTCCTCCTACATTGCTTTTAACAATTTATCTTTATCATGATACTGCATAACATCCTTAAATGTCAAAGGTTCATTGGTATCTTCGCTTTCAGCAGCTACAAAGACAAATGCTGACGCATCACCATCAGCAATACTCTCTTGTTCTGAATCCCTATACCTAACAGGTGGATTTATATTTCTTCTCGGTCTGTTATTAGCAAGGCTATATGATATAGGCCTCAAAGAGTCCTGTTGTTCAGTTCCTTAGCCATTACCATTAGAACTGCAGCCTGGCTTGTCATTGTTAGACCTTACAGGAATAAAGCCATTAGGCTGTCATCAGACTCCACCTCAAACTGAAATCCATGCCTATCACTCTCAGAATGAGTACCTTTGCTCCTGATCTTACCAATGACATCCTTAAAAAACATTCTCCTGAAAAGTTACATCTCTGCACACTACCACCTTAGGGACTTACATAATCAAACCTCCATATCCGACCACCCCCTTATATGCCCTAGCATCCAATTTACCTTGCTTAATATGTCCATAAGCAACAATACCAAATACTCTTAGATTAGAGTAATCGGTCTTCTTATTTGACCAAGTCTCCATAGGAGTATACATACCTAAGGCACTAGAAGGTGACCTGTTATTAGATAGGCTACAGTGGTAACTGCTTCTGCCTAAAATACATTGGGTAACCCTGAACTTAGCAGCATACATCTTACTTTATCTAATAAAGTTCGATTCACCCTTTCAGCAGGTCCATTTTGCTGAGTGGTGCCTTGGATAGTAAGGTGTCTTTCTATGCCATGTGACTTACAAAATAAACTGAATTGAGTATTACAAAACTCTAAGCCATTATCAGTCCTAAGCTTTTTATATCTTTTCTCAGTTTGAGTTTCAACAAGAGTTTTCCTCTTTTTAAATTTATTAAAAGCTTCATCTTTGGTTTTGAGTATGTAAACCCATACCCTTCTGGAATAATCATCAATTAAAGAGAGAAAGTACCTTCCACCCCAAGTGCCCTATGTTTAGTTTGTCCCCATACGTCTGATAGATGTAGTCTAACACTCCTTGAGTGGTATGCTTACTTCTAGTGAACTTTACCCTGTGTGCTTTGCCCATTACACAGTGTTCACAGAATCCAATCTCAACTCCCCTTAAGTTGTCAATCAAACCTTGTTTCTACAACTCTTGCAACCCTTGACTACTTATATGCCCAAGCCTTTGATGCCACAACTCCACCTGACTTAACTGAGTTGACTGAGCAATCACATTCACACCATAGACACTTGACCATCTAATAAGTAAATGTTATTTTCTCCTCTGGTACCAGTCATCACAACCATAGACCCTTTCAAAATCTTTGCCTTACCATTCTTAAGTCTAACCCCAAAACCTGATTTCTCAAATGTGACTTGAGAAATTAGATTTCTGGTTAACTTGGGAATGTATCTTACATTATCTAGCACCATACTAGTCCTATTTTCAAGTCTTAATACAATGGTGCCTAGTCCCATTATTTCACAAGGCCTGTCATCCCCTAATTGAACTATTGAACTACACCAAGAGACTTCATCTCAATTGTATGAAGTACTCCTTATGGGGTGTCATATGATATGAGCACCCTGAATCTAAGATCCATTCAGTAGTTCTCTTAGAGGTTGACATTACTAGCACCTCAGCACTTTCATATCCATCTGCTAAGTCTTCTTTTGAAACATTCCCTTGTCCTTTAAAGAAATAGCCTTCTTCTTGCTTTTTTCTTTTCTCAAGACAATCCCTTTTCAGATGTTTGTTAAAATTACATACATAACACCTTCTTTTGGTTCTTGACTTAGACTTGGAATTTCTCTTTCCCTTGAAACTTCTATGTTTAGACCTTCCCCTAACCATTAATCCATCACCTGGTTCATCTCTTTCATCAGTCCTCTTCTTGAGTTCTTTTGAGTTCAAGGCTGTAAGAACCTCCTCATTGTCAAGGTCTCTCTTCCATACATCAATGTATCAACAAAATGCTCAAAAGATGATGGAAAAGAGGTTAGAAAAATGACAGCATGATCTTTATCATCTAACTTCACATCAATGTTCTTTAGATATAACACTAGTTTATTAAACTCATCAACATGGTCTTCAAGAGTCTTATCAGATGACATATGGAAGGTGTAAAGTCTCTTCTACAAATAAAGCCTATTTGCAAGAGACTTTGTCATGTACAGGCTTTCAAGTTTGGACCATACAGCTGCTGTTGTTGTCTCCTTAGAAACTTCCCTCAAGACACGATCACCAAGGCTCAAGATTACCGCACTATGAGCCTTATCCATGGTGTCTTTCCACTTCGATGCCAAATCTGCCTTCTCCTTCTCTATTGCATCTGTCGTTGCTTGTGGTGCTACCCCACCCAAAGCTGACACAATCCCTTGATGGACCAATAGAGCTCTCATCTTGACTCTCCATAATCCAAAGTCGTTCTTCCCATCAAACTTCTCTATTTCGAACTTTGTCGGCACCGTTTCAGCAATTGATTGACTGGTAATTGTCTTCTTCCTTGTTCGAGCCACACTCAAACAACCTTCTTGATTTAATCCACTGAATCGAGCCACAAACCAGGCTCTGATATCAATTATGATAAACACACGAGTGAATTGATCTCACAACACTCAATGATCGATTGTGTAAACTAAGAATATGAACACAAGAAATTGATCTTCAACACTTTCTACTACCGGGTTTGGTTACCGGTTATGAAAAAAAGAATTACACAAGAGAAAAGAGAATCCAATCAAAGAGAACTCATTACCCTTTTATATGCAGATTAGGATGTTGTTAATTCCCCCAAAATCTGCCCTAACAACCTTTAACGGCTAGTAACAAACTAAACATAAGAAATGACACATATGGTCCCTGTGAATGAACCTATATACAAAAACAGCCCCTGAACACTAAAAACAGCTACATACCTTCTCAATAAGTCATATCCACTTTACGTAGATTAAATGGGTTTAGGCTAGAGTTTGAAGTTTCCTTGTCTCCTCATAAAAGCTACGTGAAAATAAATGAGTATTAAAGTGACAAGCATAGTTGGTTATTAATTACAAATCAAAATAAAGAGGGGGACTCCTAATTAACGAAACAATATTTCAAACGATAAGTGTAATGTGACGTTTTTTTTAACTATGACATAAAGTTAGTCTTAGGCAAGAGATAAAAAGTGTTTTTTCTTATCTCACATTAAAGTAAGATGAATCTTGGAATTGGTGTGTAAGTGCAAGCCTCATTGATTATTGAGTTCATAATCAATAGGCGCCCTTATGTGCACACGTCATGATCATAACTATAGACGACATATGTAATGTGACGTTGTTATGACATTTTACATTTCTTAAATAACTTATAAAGCTTAATACTTTATCGGATGCGAATTATGAGTTTTATACTTAGAAAAATACCTTGCAAATACTTAATTGGATGCCAATTATGGCCTTTAACTCTCTTACATATTCCATTATTAACTAATATCATGACCATGCAAAAAATCCCTAAGAAGCTAGCACTATTAGAAGTGAGACTGTAACGTTAATAAAATAAAAAATTGGGTTATACAAACACTAATTTTCGTTATTAAGACACCCTTTTTTATTTTTCTTCATGCATCTGTATGTATAAAAAGAGACAGAGAGAATAAAAATATTTTGGGTTGTTATTGCCTCTTAATAAAAATTAATTTATAAGTCGTGATTACTATCATATTCAATGATTAGATAAAGTGATGACCACTACAATGATTAATGCGCGAGAAGAGAAATGATGATGTCTATTAATATTAAAGAAAAGAGGTGAAAAAAGGTATTTTAAGACAACTTTTTACAGTTTATACTAATTTATAGAGAAATTTATATAAGACATGCACTTTTTTTTCTGAGTAGCTGAAAAAAAGTTTTATAAAAGGATTAGCAAGATGCTAGAGAATATACAAGTTACAATTACAATATACCATGAATTGCAATGGAAATAAAACAAGTTCCAATATGATACTAGCTTCTTAAATCGGGTTTTGATCTAAAGATAAGATATTGATTTCACTCCTCTAGTGATATTCATAACTCTAATCTCCTTAGCATTATGTATCAATTCATTACGAACCCTTCATATAATCCATATAGTGATCATATCACCCCTTAGATTACCTTTTTCCTCAACCTTGAATAACCCAGCAAAGAATCTCATATAAGCTATTTCTCTCTAATGTGGATTCATTAGCATCCAGCTCGACCGTTGCAAGTATGATGTTATCTATTTCTCTCTAACTTTTGTTTATTTGCAAATCTCGTAGAATCTCTAAAGTTTTCATAAACACGGAGTGCGAAAATAAAACTAACATATTCACTCTACTTATAAAACATATTTGGTTCCTTAATTAATATAAACTTTCTATTTATATTTACAGTTAGTCGTAGATTTATAACATAAAAAAAGTTCAAATACAAAGTGTATTTTTGTTAAAAAGTGTGAGAAGACACAATAAGTTAAAAAAATCACAAAAAAAATTATATCTCACAATCTAAATCGAATTTCAAAAAAATAATTCGAGCTTTTGTTCACCTAGCCGTCCTCACTAAGAAAAAAATAAACGAAAAATAATAAAATAATAAAAATTAACATTTTTTTATCGTGTCATTTATGAAAGATACAATAACGTCATTGTGTCATTATGAAAGACACAATGACGTCATTGTGAAAGACACAATGACGTCATTGTGTCATAAAAGACACAATGAAATTCTTATTTATTTACTTTTTACTTTTTTTGAAAGAGGACGACTAGAGAGTAACAGAGACTCCGAAGTATTTTTTTGAAATTCGATTTAGATTGTGAGATGTAATTTTTTAATGACTTTTTTAACCTCATTATGTCTTATCACATTTTATAACAAAAATACACTTTATAAAATAATCTCACCTTTATAATATTATTCGACTACTAATAGGGAGTTATTGTTCTATGAATTTTGTCTTTTTGTTTTTTCACGATATATATAGTATTAAAATAAAATTAAAATAAAACAAAAAGGTAAACAATAACAATCATGTGAGCTAGATTGGTCACCGATCATAGCATCACACCTAGTGTATACGCTCCATTCCCGCGTGTTCTCGACCCACAACCCTATTAACAAATTTTTGGTGTTTTAGTTTATTTTAATTTATTATGTTTATGATATCAATGTTATAAAAGACATTACAACTTTAAGAAATGTCATGTTTTTATAGTGACATGATTTTAGAAAAAATGTAAATTAAAAATCAATTTTAGGGTTATAGTTTTCTTAACAACAATACCTTATTTTATAGTTTTTTAAATTAAATTTTAACCAGGTTTAATCCTGATTAATTTTTAAAGAGTTTTTGACTTATACCATTACGCTATCAATACGAGTTGCACATTTTTGGTCTAAGAAGTAATAACCCAATATTTTTTTGGAATATTTCGTTTATTTATAACAAGACTGTGATTTTAATTTTTTGTATCTCGTATATGTTAATTTTTTAAATTATTTGTTAATACATGCAGAGTTTCTTGTGTGACACAATATGGTGAATTAAGTGCGATGAATTTGCATGTTTATGGGTTATGCTAATTTTAGAATTAGTTACAAAAAGACCTCAATGCTAGAATCCGCTTCACCAGCTTAAAAAAAAAATAAAGCTAGGGTGTAAACGACGTACTTGCACATAAAAAACAATGAATTTTGTATGTTTTCTTACGAGTTTCCATTAGCAATGTCAAGAAAATTAGTTACAGTTATTTGTTTATTGTTTTAGATCTTCTTACCTGATCGATGCCATGTAGTTCAATATGTATAATGAAAGTTTAAAGCAGTTATTGAACTCGTATTACTCAATTAATATCTATTAAAAGGTATGGAGGGTGATCGAATTGTATAATTTTTATATTTTGTAAATTGATCAATAAATTGTTTTGCATTTTGAATTTTAATCGCAATGTTTCTTTTCAAAAAAATTTGATTAACAACTGTATAGCCTCTCAACTTTAGTTAAGTATATAACATATCTTTATTTAATTACTAATTTAAAACCCGTGTAGATCATGGGTTATGATTAGTAATTGATATTTAAAATTAAAAATATTTTTTTGAGATGAGATTTATTTGAAATTACATATAACTAATCACCTTAAGTAATAAAACGATAACAATATTTTTCTAACCTTTTGAGTTTAATTTATTTTATAAAAAATATTCTATAAACATTCTATTTAAAGTTCTTTGGATTACAAACTTCATATTTCAAAGAATTTGTTTTTTAAAAAGGTATGCTTTAAATAAAAAGAAACATGTTTTTAATTTATTTAAAAATATGTTTTATAATTTGAAAATGATATAAATATTACCAATAAATGGTTGATTTGCTATGCTATTAACATGTCCAAACTAAATGTGAGAAGATGACATGTAATAAAATAATGTGAAAAGATTACATGTGACATAAATTATTTTGTTTATTAGTATAGATTGTTTTGAATTTTAATCATAAAACCTTTATACTTCGAAGTTTGGCGATAACACCTGTGTGTTTTAAAACTGGATTGCACCTGCCGCTCAGACAAACTGATCATAAAACCGGTCTGGTTGTATGTAATTAGATTGTTTTCAGCGAACCGTCAGGTACCGGTCAAACTGTTTGAACCGGACCGGGTGGTCAGACAGGATTTTAATTTTTTTTCATTTTTAAATCTTATTTTTTTTATTAATTTAGTAATCTATGATAGATATTTTAGTTATTTAAGTGTTCATATTATGTTAAAGTGTAAATCCACCTTAAAACACATAGTATTTTCATATTTCGTTTTCAAACTATATACATATAAATAATATTTTTTATATATGATGTCATCCGCTTCGACCGGTCCAACCAGTAAACCATTGAGGCGACCGCTTAACTGTCCGGTCTGACATTAAAAACATTGAATAGAACTCTAATATTGATGACTTAAGTTCATGGTAAGAATTGTGGAAATGGCTGTTTAAATATTTTTTGTTTTACCTATATGCAGAAATACCGTTGTAACGCGCGGAGAATTTCACTAGTAAAAAATATAATAATAATGCGGAGAATTTCACTAGTAAAAAATATAATAATAATCTATACTATATATAAAGCATATGAGAAGTGTATTTTAAGATACAATAAAATTAATAACAATTACTTTATTCAATGCATAAGATACAATTACTTTTGAGAGTAAAATAGTATTTATAACATTATTTACATATTATCTCTTACAATTAGTTATATAATAACATTACACTTACTAACACTTTCATAAAATTTTATATTATCTACCCATAAACCAAAAAACCTAATATGTTTTAATATTTCAGTTATATCTTCAATCTATTATATTTAAAAACGTTTTGAGGTTACAACTTAACCTGTGTTTTTTAAACGTTTTGATGTAAACTTTTTGCTGAACAGATCTTTATTTTGTGAGTACAATAAGTTAGTGCATATATGCATAAGTAGTCATGCAGAACCCATTTATTGATGTTTAAATTTTAGCTTAGAAGAAACGTAATAAACTTTTGTAAAACTACTAAAAGAATAACAAAATATTAAGTGTACGTGTCAGATGTAAAATAACATCACGTCGCATTACGCGAGTACCCTTCTGCTAATAATAATGGGTAAATAATTGAGGATGAGAAGTCGTAAAAAGAAAGGCTGGCGGTGGGTATTTGTTTTCAACGTGTGACAAAGTCACAGCTGCTTTTTCCCAGAAAGTCAACACCCGCACGTGACGTGGGTGGCCTTTGACACGTGCGCTTTCTCCCTTCCGCATTTCCCCATCCCTACCATCCGTGTAATAATATAATGAAATTCATTAATACGGAATAAATAATTGCTATTAGTTGGAAATTATAATTCTATTACATAGAAAATGGTTTGTAGGTTTTTTAAGTGGTAGCAACTCAAACAATTAAATTTTATAAAAAATGACATGAATGAAAGTAGTACATATATAAGTATTATCCGCGGAAGGAATTCGACGTAGGTAATCACCAATAGATTACTAAAATAATCAACCTCAAGAAAAGACAGAAGGATAGAAGGATATTATTAACTCGTAGGAAATCGGTTAATGATTACCAATAGATTATCGATGAATTACCAATAGATTACCGATGGAATACCAAGGGACAACAAGTCATCATTTTTCAAAGACATATTCGGTAATCTGTCAGTTATAGTTCATTGGTAATCAGTCAGTTATAGTTCATCGGTAATATGTTGAAAAAAACGTCCAAGTGCAATCATGGAAGTGTTGTTAGTAACCCGTAGCTAAATATCATGTCTATTATTTGTGAGGGCTCAAATTACAAACGTCCTGATCTATTTATGATGGATGGCTGTAAATAACCACCCTCATGGATGGATTTTTAGTGGATTTTATTGTTGATGAAAGTCATTAGTTTTATAGCCGAAGGTTAGATTAAAAATAGTTAGATCACAACATCTATAGTTAGGTGCTTAAACTATCCTAGTTACGTTTCTTAACAATAACAAATGGACTAATTCTTCTAAAATAGTCTCATATAATCATAATTAAAATAATCTAGTCGTTCATGAAATAAAGTAGTTATAGAAATATTAATGAGCTAACCTAATCTCCAAGTTGA
The DNA here is from genome assembly GCA_025506505.1 of Flaveria sonorensis. Classification (NCBI taxonomy): domain Eukaryota; kingdom Viridiplantae; phylum Streptophyta; class Magnoliopsida; order Asterales; family Asteraceae; genus Flaveria; species Flaveria sonorensis. The sequence goes on from CM046423.1 coordinate 68,622,976, forward strand.
ATTTTAGCACTTTTTGTCTCATTCATTTCGTCACCTATAATTTCCCCACATAAATAATGTAAATAACAAGAAGATTACCAACAACCATACGGACAAGAAATATTAAGTTTAATATTACTAAGTATAAATAAAGAAGAGAACATACTAAACACATGTAACACATTTCTTAAAGAGATATCGTGTGGTTGTAAGATGTCTTCTTTCAATCCTAGAGCTTGAGGGTTAAATATTGTAAAATACAGTAATAAATGATCAATAAAAGTATATCATAAATTATTCTTAAAAAATACCAAATAACAAAGCATATATGAAAGAACATGATGAATAAATCGAACGAAAATTCACTTTGTTTAAAGGATAACACGGAAAAACTACGCAACAAATTTAAGTTAAGTTTTAAAGTCCGGTTGAAAACAATATAAAGGAGTATGTAAATGATCATTTGAGAAATTAAGTGATTAACTTTCCCGTAAATACTTCTTCTTACGTCATTTAACAATACTTAATTACAGAGTAACTTAATTTGAATTTCATATATGAAATTATCAAATATGCAATAGTTTTAAAATCGGACCAGATATAATAACTGGATAAAATTATAATTATTTTAATAAATATATATAAAATATTTAAAAAAATAAAAAATATATATAAAACCGGTTTAACCGGTCCAACCACCGGTTCAACATCAAAACGGTTTTAAAAATCGAACCGGACGGGATTGAAGTCTTATTCCCGCCGGTCCGGTTTTCAAAACAATGCAAATATGTATGAATATTAGTAGCAGGTAACAACAACCGGTAACAAATTGTATAATATCATTAAGAAATCTACCCTAAAATATAACAAAATAAACCACTTTTAACTGAGTAGTTCTTCGCTGTTACCTACTTGTTAAATAGCTTTTTTGGAATAATTACAGGCAATATTAAATACCTACTTATTAAACACCGTAGTTAAACTATTTAAAATTTTGTTAGTTATGAACTGGATCTATATTCTATAACGTGAAACCTTGAATAAAATAACTTTAGTCCAACTTAGACGTAACATTAATATTCAACTATTATATATTTTATAAGCTGGATATTCATCACTTTCCTTGCCTTTAAAGCACTATTTTCCCCTTCCTCTTAATGCTTCTTCTTCTTCTTCTTCTGCCCTCTTTCTCTCTCTTCATTTGCAGGTTTCTTGAATGTCCAGAGAAAGGTAGATCATCAATCTCCCTCTGTAGATTTACTTCATGTAAGCAGATTCACTGATTTCATTCACTAATCACCATCAAAAACAATAAAGATCAATAAAGTTGCAAACTTGATCAATATTCAAGATTCTTGTTTTTTAGTTAATGGTTTCTTGATTGTTGTTTATAGGGAATTCTATGATGATCAAGGGAAGAGGATAAAACGCGAGATCGACGCGTATAGTAACGCGACGACTGCACCAATGGGAAGGAGACAGATTTTGGCTCCGCCACCGGGGACACTTAACACTATAACGCCGTGTGCCGCGTGTAAGCTGCTGAGAAGAAGATGTGCAGAAGAGTGTCCATTTTCACCTTATTTCTCACCTCATGAACCACATAAGTTTGCTGCTGTTCACAAAATCTTTGGAGCTAGCAACGTCTCTAAGTTGCTTATGGTATTATATGCTACTTTTTTTATAATCATTTCTTTTGTATACTCTACATAAAACAGTCACAACTTTTGCCATGAATTAGCTACAGATTTGATTTTACAAATGCTTGTGTTTTTAGTAGTGATATATGTTTAGGTTTTTGGTGCTACCAATGTCTATAAGTCGCTTAATTATGGTATTATGCTACCTTTTCCTATAATAATTTCTTTTATATACTACTATAAAACATGTATTTGTTACAGAAAAACAATTTACAATTTTGATAAGAATTAGCTTCGGATTTAACCTTACGTAGCAAATACCTATTTTTACAGTAGCGGTATCTGTTTAGATGATTTGATGCCAACATGTTTCTAATTAATTTGCTTTGGCGTTATGCTACTTTTTTTATTTTTGTCGTACGTTACTATAAAAATAGGTATTTGTTCGCTACAAATATGCTAAAGAAACACACCTACCACAAATTTTCCTATGAGTTAGCTAGGGGAGATGTAGGAATACCTATTTGTATAGCAGTGGCATCTGCTTAGATGGTTTATTAACGATAGTAACATAAAAGTGTTAGGCTTAAATCTTGTATTTCTAGCTATATTGCTCGTATAATAACATATAATCATATCGATCCATGTGTAACAGCAGCTTAAATCTTGAGTTTGGATCTTGTATTTTGAATCTACCAAGAATGAAATTATATTCAAACATTGTTTTGTTATTTGACTTTGTTAGGAAGTGCCTGAAAGTCAACGAGCAGATGCAGCAAACAGTTTAGTATATGAAGCAAATGTGAGGCTAAGAGATCCAATCTATGGCTGCATGGGTGCAATTTCTGCCTTACAACAACAAATTCAAATGTTACAAGCTGATCTCAATGCAGTTAGAGCTGAAATCTTGAGATACAAATATAGAGAAGCTGCTGCAGCTAACACTCATGACATTAATATTATTGCTTCCACCTTGGTTTCTTCGGTCCCCATCGCCGCCGTGGCTCAGCTCTCAACCATCCAGGCGCCGCCTACACCGCCGCCACCACAACCATCGATCGTTATATCGTCGTCTTCTTCGTCATCATCTTCGTCGTCTTCTTCGTCTTCGGTTCATCTTTATGGAATCCCTTCTAGCACTTCTGGTTATAGTACTAGTACAATTCCTAATAATAATGTGTCAAGCTACTTTGCTTGATGATATGAAACCCTAGTTCATTCTTTTTGTTGGTTTTTTTTTTGTTATGTATCAGTTATAAAAAGATGACTATATGATTAAACTTAGATCAAGGGTTTAAGTTATTTTGTGTTTTTTTGTCACACTTTTTGTGGAGGTTGATCATGCTTTTTGGATCTATATTTTCATAAAATTATGAAAGTTTTTCCTATATTAGTTGTTGAAATATATTATATAGATTATAGATGTTAATCAGTTTTGTTAAGCAATTCGTGTAATGATTTAGATCAAATGTCACAGCGAATTTAGGGTTATATAATTGTAGAATACATTGTTATCGTAAGGTTTGTATAAATGTGTATCTATATGTATTTCCCTCACTAACCCGTGTAATTTTCATTAATTAATGTAACAACTAATACTTGTGTGTCGATGTATAATTTGAATATTTCTCTAGTTTTCTTTCCAAATATCTGAAAAACCATAACTTATAGGTGAAAATCTGTAGGAACCGTTTATATAAAAATTAAACAAAATAATTTTTATTAATATAAACAATACAAGTAATATAAATTAACAATTACAATACTTTTTACAATTGTAAATAAACAGAAATGAAAGAACAGAGATATAAAAGACTGAGGATCGTGTTAGACACGAGCCCTTAAAATAAATTTCGAACCTTTCAGGAGAACTCGTTTTGTTTCCCAGGGTATAACAGCCGAAACAGTTGGTACTGCCGGAATTGATCTAGAACCCGAATTTGATTGTAGGATGGAACCGGAGATGGAAGATGTTTAGAGAACCTGTTTGCAGCAGGTTTTCGAGTTGTGTTGGTGTGTGCAAAGTGCGCTATCAAAGCGTCACATGCCCATGCCGTGCGCACGCGTGTGCGAGTTAAGGGCACCCTTCGCGAATCCACTCAGTGTAATACTTTAAGAAACAATATAATCAAGAGGTTATTGAATATTAACCACTTTACATTCTTCATTTTCTTCATGTGGGACAACTTCTCACACTATTAATTTCTAATACCAATAACAACTTATGAGCATTGATATCACATTCAACACATTAATTTGATTGAATAAATATTAATAACCATATTAATATTAATAATATCAATAAATTTCCAACAAAATCTAAATGGCTTTTCAATTTGTCCATGAATATTTTTAGAATTGCAATATGATTTGTACAATTTTCTTAAATTTGAGAAATATTCGTTGATTGAGGAACGAAATATTGTTAGTTTAATGCATGTATGCATGTATATATTAATATTTATAAAATAGTTGATTATGGGATTAAATATTGCATGTTAATTATTTTATATAGAAGTTGGTCAGAGTTTAGAGGTAAGAGGACGTGAGATGCAATTAAAGCCCACGCACACGTCGGGGAGACAAATCGTATTCTGCCCCCTCTTCACCTCAACTTCCTTTAAACACACATTTATGATCGATTATTTATTCTTATTTTTTACTTTTACTCTTTTTTTTTTTCAAACTATCATAGTTTTCTTTGTTAAGTGAATATATATGGAAGACTGACCTAGTAGAAAGTGAAAGTTTTTAGTACACGTATGTATGCAATGTTTTGAATAGTTAGACCTCATTAAAAGAAATGTAGTCTAATGATACTAAGGGTGAATAAGGTGATTCTTTCATCATCCTCATCGACCCTAACATTCTACCAACAAAAACGAAACACCTCAACTTAATAGGCGGCGTCACACCTCAACTACCCTCATACAAAAAATGGTAACTACCCTCAAATGAAAACTGTTGTGAAAACAACTAAAGTGAAAACATTTTGGCTAAAACCACTAGCGAAGGATAGTGGGGGGGGGGGGGGGGGGGTGTCATTCCTTCTCTTTTTTTCATTGATAGTATTATATTTTAGTCCGATAGTGTAATTTTTATATAAATATTGAGGTCGCCCCTTAAAAAAATTAATTTTTCCCCCATTCCTCCTACGAGAATGTTAAAGCTCTGTCACCGGGTTAAACCCATTGCAGGTATTGGCACTCGCTTGACATACCCTTGAAGGCGGTGAAGGTGTAGCCACATGTACCATAGCTACCCAATTGACATACGTGCGTACACCCCCACCACCTTAAAGTGTTGTAGTGTCTCACTCAAGTATTAAGTGTTCAAATCTTGTCATAACAAATGGTGTAGATGTAAAAATAGGCTAACAAGTATTAGACGTTTAGGAAACAGATATGTAGATCTCAATTTCAATAATTAAGATTGACTTGATAACAAAGATGAAAATAATAGAATGTTAGAAGGGAAATCAAATAATACCATTAAAAAAAAGAATTATTCTTTTTAATTTGCGTTTGTATTGATATATATTTTTCCAAGGATGCTTACTTTGATGCATTGTAGATTCTAAAGGTGTGTCTAGCTACTTACCATATTGTGTCTAGGTTGTATAATTATACTGGTAAATTTGACACATTTACATATATGTAACCTACATGTTGTTAACATATATCTTTCAAAATACACTAACTTACATATAGGCAAATTGCTTGAATTTGTACAATATACACAAACTAATGTACAGGGGCGAAGGATAGTTGGGGCCGGGGGGCGCCACCCCCACTCTTTTTTTCGTCGGTAGTGTTAACTTTTAATCCGGTAGTGTAATTATTTTTGGTCCGGTAGTTTAAATTTTTATATAAATATGAAGTTCGCCCCCCTTAAAAAAATTAATTCCGCCCCCGCCCCTCTACGGGGGTGTTTAAGCTCCGCCACTGCTAATGTATATATAACATGTTGTTATATAAGTAAGCAGATTAAGCTATACTGTTTGTTGTTGATTTGTTACATATACTAAGTTAATCTAATCTAAAGTAATAATAAGTTTGCTATGTGCTTTTAGTTTTGATGTTGGTATAGTAAAATGGAAGTACACTAACTTACGCTTATTATATACAAAGTGTTAACATATATTTTAGAAACTACACTAATTTACCTATACGTAATCACTTGATTTTACTTTGGGTTGAGAAACAAATGATTTTAGAAAGGTGAGTTAGATATCGAGTGATATTTATAAATTTGCATGTGTTTAGATTTGCATAGATGAAAGATAGGAGATGAGATAAGATAAACAAAAAAAAAAAAAATAAAAAGAATTAATGAATTAGTTACCAAAAAAGTGGAGAGAGAAAACATGTTTTTACTATCATAATTTGTTCACCAATTTAAACTCATAAAATTAAATATATATATTACTTTTTTTATTGTTATTTGTTACAACCATTGATAAAGTTAATTATTAATTATGTTGGTTCTGTTGGCTGTAAAGATAAAATTGCTTCCAAGAAAATCTAACCCTGTGTATGTATGTATGTACGTACTATGTATGTGTGTGTAAATATGTATGCAAATGATCATTTCAGAATACAAAAATTTGCTAGAAAATACAGAGAACCAATTGAACCATTTAGTTTTTTAATCAATGTTACAATTTCTTAATAATTATGTATTTGTTACTTATACATTTATAGGTTAGATACAAAAAAAAATCAATCAAAGCAATCATGTTTTTAAAAATTTTGTACCATTACCCACATATGTGTAAGTTAATTGTTATATACATAAGTGACCAGTCAAAATCAGTTGTTTTTATATACTTTAAAAACTATTTCCTATTTACTTACACTTCTGTAGGATATATAAAAACAAATGATCAAACTATTTTATTTATATGTTTTATTTATATGCTACAATGACACCTAAACGATTAGTCAAATCAATAACCATCATATTCATATCATTTTCTTTATTTATAAATAAAATGACTCAGACTCGGAACACATGTTCTCGTGTTGTATATTATATTGTTGTGAATAGTTCATTCCCCTATAAGTAAGATAAGAAAGAAACAACCCATAAGATACAATTCTAGATCATGAATTCATGATGGAGCTTTGGTTTGTTACTTTATAGTATTTACGGGAAGAAATATCCAGTGAGTTAATTATGATGTAACATTTTAACTATTTTATATTTTAATCATATAAAGAATTTCATCTAGTTTTATATGTTAGCACGATTGATCATGGAATTAAATTTAAAAAACATCACCCAAAACGTGAAAATGAAAAAGCAGAAGCGTAGAATATAAAACACATACCGTGGGGCATGAAGACCTTAAGAAGTAAGATATTTAAATTAGGACAAAAATATGAAAATAGATCCACTTTTACACCAATCAATTACTGCTACAAGTCCCTAAGTAGAAATTCTATTGGTTAGATGACGTACTCACGATCAAAAGGTCGAATGTTAAAATCATATAGGATGTAGGTTGTGGTTTTTTATTGTAGAAAATATTAAGCTGTTATTAAAAAAAAATTCTACTACAAAATTATATTGATTATCAAGTCACTAAAATTATCTTAGAAGAATCTAGTATTTATAAGTCTCTAATATATTATCTTTAAAAAATATGATATTGACTCCCACTTTAGCAATTAAGTCACATATCTACATGTTAAGCTTATATTTGCATACTAGATGAGTAGATGGTGAGCGACTTAGATTGGAACAATCATCATTAAAACTACAACCGTCACAACCCACAATTAAGGTGGTTTAGATGCATATGCAGGGGCGGATCTAGTATGTATTCACTGGAGTCACTGGAATACAATGAATTTTCGCATGCATATGGAAGTAGATGTACGAGTTTATCGAGTGACAACAATGTTTTTTTGAAGGGTGACTCCATTAGCTATAAGAAAATATAAACTCAAACTTTAAAATAGTACGCGAGTTTATTAATTAATTATTAAGTAAATAATTAAATAAGTGCACTCTCACTAAATACCTAATGCTCGTAAAGACCAGGATTAAGCTCACTTCTAATACCCATTAAATACCCAATAATGATAAAATCTAAGAAATACTCCCTTATCTAATACTTTGGAGTATTGGACTTACGATCACAAACAAGGACAATTTACAATTGAATATTTGGACAAAAGAGATAGTAAGTAAAGCTACAGATTTCTTCAACTTAAAATCTCAAAGAAGTGTTATGTGCTTTTTACATTCTGAATGTGAATTTTTTTATTATTGTATCGTAGTTTTATCATATGACCAACTTGACCCGCAAATTTTTATGTCCACCTCTATAAAATTGGAGCATTTAAAAAGATATTAATACTATAGGAATAAATTCTTGAATTTATCACTGTGCACATGTATAGATTAATATGTATAGATTATACATGATGTACGAAAAAGATTAAAACAAATCCATTCATGTGGATAAAAAGCATAACAGAAAAATACTGTATTAATTAATTAAAGTGATTTGTTTGGTGTGATTTAAGTTTTACATAATTTTACCTTAAATATTATTCTCTAGCAGCTTTCTAGCAGCTTCCTTTTTTTTAATTAATAAAAAGATGCATACCGTTTATTATTAAATTGAAGTAATACTAGTCACTTTTATAATACTTATCATAAGTTTGATCTCTTTATTTTGGGATTGTTTATTAGATTAATATTTAAGAATCCATGTTAAATTGTCTAATTAATAAATTATATTTAATTTACCAGGTATTGGTTGTATGAATCTGTTTTTTAAACTTATAATAACAAACTCATTCGAAGTTCAAACACCCCTGAACTTTACCACACCAGCCATGTTGCCGGCAAAGTGTAAATGCAATTAATTTTATTTTCTTCAATCTCAAGATAAATTATATAATAAATTTGTTTTATAAGAAAATTATAATTCCAACACCTAAGCACGTAGTTGACTTTTTCATAGTTAAATGAACTAAATAGTTTGCTTTTCTAATAGATTATACATTTCAGATCTTAATTTTAACAACAATTGTTTTAATACTAAATTTATATTTTATATAAATTCAAAAACATAAAAATGACAAACAACCACACTTGTTAATTAATTACCGTTATTATTTATTTAATTATTTTCATCAAATAAATTGGATGACCTTGTACTATAAATCTTAAGTAGCCACTAAAGATTCTCAAAAGACCTGTAGGCCATAAAGAAATCAAGGGTATCATAAACGAGCTCAAGATCAAAGCGAATTAATTCGGGTTTCATATACCGAGTTTGACTGTCTACAAGCCTAAACGAGCTTACAATTTATATAGTTACAATAATTTAATTTCTTATGATAAATATATATTACAAATAAGGACTATATATTACAAATTTAATCTAGTTATTAGCTGGTTCATACAAGTTTTAACTATTGCAATAGTGCAGTAACATGTGCTAAAACACACTATCCTAAATGTAACCAAATCTACCTAACATCAAATCCTAATTTGCATAGGTTCTACTTTAAGATTGAATACTTGAACATGGAAACAAAATAAAAGGTCTAATAGTTGTAGAAAACTGTTGTCCTAGTGAGGATTAGCGAAAGCCAGTCCATTTTTACATTAACGAAAGATGCTCGGCTTTTGTACACATGTAATTTTCATGATCACGTGGTGTATCCAGAATTTTATTTTACAAGTGTTAGCAAGTTTTGATCCTTGGCTGGTAAAGTAAACTTTTTACCTGAGTCAGTTCTCAAAAATTAAGCAAATATTTCAATAATAATCTACATTTTGTAATCGAGAAATGCAAATGATGGTAATAACATGAAAATGTCCCAATTCAACACATGCTAAATTACTAAATCAAACTTAAAAATCCCACCACTTGCTTGCTTTAGGCTTACATTGTGCATTCTCGATTGATCATTCATGGATGCTACAAAACACGAGCTAACACAATCAAAAGTGGGTTTTTAAACCAACAATGCTTTAAAACCCCAAAACAGTGTGAGATTTGTGATTTTGACAAGGATATATTGGTGAGGCTGTTAAGATGGTGGTCAGTGTTAGGGCCGTCCCCGAGAATCGTCGAAAACTTTAGGCCCCAGACGAGTAGAAAAACGGGCTACTTGTTATATAAAATTAATAATTCATATATAAAATTTTGGGCCCTATGTGAGTTAAAAAAAAGAGACTCTAATTCGATCAATTTGATATCATGTGTTTCGATCGTTTTTTTATCACCCCATCCTAAATCGTAAGTTATTTTGTTTGGAAGTTTTAAAATTGGTTAAAAATCCAGTAATAAATAAATGATAGTGAGCTAAAATAATTAAAATATTAATGGGCTTTAATATTTGTTAGATTTAAAAAATTAAAAATGTTTATGAGTTTGTTAATGGCCTAATAAATTTCAGGCCCCTAAGGAGATCAAGCCTGGACGGTCGCCCACTCCGCCCGCCTCAAGGCCGGCCTGGTCAGTGTTTTTGTTTCAAATTCCGACATAGGATGTGATTGTGCATCGATGTATAAGCTAGTGGCAAGTGGTGCGAAAGTGTTGTGTATTTGACAAACTGGTGCAGGCAGGCCTTGATCGGGTGATTGTTCAGAGTTTTTAGTTTTATTTTGTAATAAAGGAGATGACCACCAGGCATGTAGGTGGCGGCGAAGATGTTTGTAGGCGTTGCTCGTCATTTCGACCCATTAAGAGTAACTTTATTTTGAACGACAAACTTTTTCTACTCTTACTCTTAAATTACTCTAAGTTATATTATGTCAAGGTGTAAACCTAGTACTCTTCCATATAAATGGCAAAACCTTTACCAAATGAAGTAGCCCCAAGTTAACAAATGTAACTTATATTAACTCTTGTTAAATTCAAGTCGACCTAAATTGAGGCTGTTGTATAATTTGAGTATACTCAAATAATCTCGTATGTTAACTTTTAGCCAAAGCAACCAATATATATATATATATATATATATATATATATATATATATATATATATATATATATATATATATATATATATATATATATATATATATATATATATATATATATATATTTGTGTGTGTGTGTGAATGAGTCATGATTGTTGAGTATACTCTTATTAAAAGGATCATTCGTGCAAATTACTCTTAGATTTATAAGGATTTAACTCGGATTGTTGTTGATTCTACCAATATATAACATTTAATTTCTATATAAATAAGATCGTAAACGAGTAAAGTTAATATAAAATTATACGAGTTTAAACTCACGTTGTTTGATGTATCCAATATCATTTAACTCGTTTACAACCTTAGTTTATAGAAGGTTTACTAGAAAATAAGTAAAATGTAAATGTAGCGGTGAACTTTGAAATTGCAACCTTCTAGGTTATACAAATGATTGTGATTACAAATATTTTTCATTATTTTAATGCTAACATCATGAAACAATTTTAAGTTGGCTATTCTTTTTTATAGCTTTGTTTTGTAAATTTAAAAAGCTCGGAAACAATAAGGGGGTACAGGAGTTGAATTGTCATAATCTTTTGAGATCGGCTGACTAGAAGCTTGAATTAAGACACTCTTAAAGCAAGCTCAAGCCTATATTGGAGCTTATTATATGAATGATCTAGAGCTCGAAATATACATATCGAATTTGACTAGGTTTTCGAGCATAAAAAGTATATTATTTATATAATTTTATTTAATATGTATACATGTATATGTACATAATATTATACGATAATGATAAGAAAAGTAAAAATTCCACTAAAATTTCGCTTATTTCAAGCTAAATTATCCAAATCATATATATTATTAATTGTCATTACATAAAATTATAAAAATTAATAAATAATAAACTAGCTCGAGTAAAACTCAAACTCTTTTAAGTTGATCTTCTCGAACTCAATATTTGGTGAACTTATATTATTTGGAAATAATATTATACTTGGTTTATGTACACTTTTAGGAAACAAATAGACACAAAACTTATACTAAATCTTACTAAAACAATCTATGTAAAACCTATATCTTTTTTGTATTACTTACGGACTTACGGTTTAGACTTTAGACGATATGCGCTTGGGCTGATTGTGGACTAATAAGTTAATACCATGAATTATTGTGAAATGAGCCGGACAGATCAAACAATCAAGGGCCAGAAGCCCAGAAGACCAACTAAGCAGCAAAACATCATCTCTGAAAAATATCAAAAAGATAAATCTAGGTGATTAAACCCGGTCCTAGACCGCGACCCAGTAACCCTACCCCGGTACCAGGGCCCGTTCCTACCCAGTAAAAGGCGTACCCAGTTTGGACCCGAAAATATCCCTTTGCTTGTTGGCCCCAATCTGGCGAAAAAAGCACATGCCTTGAAAAATTTAGAAAAATCAACACACATGACCGATTAATATATAACTTGTAAGTAGTTACCTTTTCTTTTCTTTCTTTTAAATGTATTATTAAACTTATTCATGTAACTATGCAAATTAGTAAGTTTTATTATTGTTCTATCTTTATAAAACCTTTCATTTTAATTATGCTAAATTACATAAATAAAACAATTGTGAAACTTGTTTAATATTTAGTAACTTCTCTTCTTCGTAGTTAACTTCAACTTTAGGTTAAAGGTAACATAATAAGTACTAAATAGTAATCAATTTCATATTTGTTCTATTTAGGTATAATTATAACATTTGCAGAAATATTATAACAATAAAACAATATTAAAGCTTGAGTGTCTTTTGAAGCTAGAAAAAGAGTAAATATATTTAATGAAACAATGAAAACTTTGATTATCTTATTAATTCAAAACAAGCATCTAAAGTAACTTATGTTACATAGTATGAATATAATTAAAAACTATTTTTTTTACTTCAGATTTAAAGACTACAAGAAATTAGATTGATGATTTATATGTCATCTTTAGAATTCGAAATTCCATATATCATATTTTACTTTTCAAGAGACGTATAGTGAACTAAATAAAATCATTTTATGTATAAAAGTGTGTTTTATTAAATAAAAGGAATAATATCATTACTCTAACAAAACAAATTGTTACGGAATCTATTCTTTTTGAAAGAATGTATATGAAATTTTAAGTTTTAATATTATATGGGTTATAATAAAAATGATATTTAATTTTAAAAATTCTAAGAAGTATCTGGGCTTGACACATGTCATATTGTTTCTAAAATGACGGGTATGCTCACTGTGTTTTATACGTTTACTGTGTTAAATATCATAACATTGTATCATATAATTTACATCATTTGTTATATGTATTTATCATTGTGTTTTATATTTTAGATCATTTTGTGTTTTTTTATCATTGTTTCTATAGATCATATAAACTTGTTATCTATCATTGTGTTTTACAATTAGAAAAACAATCATATACTTTCACCAATGTATATTTCAAAACTCATGGTGTTAAAGATAACATAATGTGTTATTTTTGTCATTTGTTTTTTTATAGATTATATAAACTTGTTGTTATCTATCGTTGTGTTTTATAATTAGAAGTACAGAGTAATATTATTTCACCAATGTATTTTTCAAAACTCATAGTATTAAAAATAACACAATAACGATCAAAAATACAATGAGACATTGTGTTATTTGTCATTGTATTTAATGTATTAGATTAATTAGCTGTTAATTCATTATTGTGTTTTATATATTATAGATAGACAATAATGTTATTCTATCATTATATTTTTTTAAATTTATCATCTTAGAAAACATAATAGTATTAGAAAAAACACAATGACTAACAAAAATATACAATGAACTGCACCAAAAACACAGTGACGATATACGAGCTTAAAAACGTTAAAAAATTTATTATCTTTTTAATGACAATATTGTACTCATTTTAAAAATAAATAAATGCTCGTTTTTGGTGTTATTTTCATAAAAAAATAATATTGTACTTAAAAGTTATGAACGTTTAAAAAAATGGAAGAACTTGCAAAAAGTTAACAAATGTGGTTATTTTTAAAATACGGTTCTAACAAACTATTTTCTATAATTTAATGTTAACCATTGATTAAGGAGATTAACTGTTAAGATTATTTCTTACATTTTTTAGTTTTAAAAGGACTTTTTATTTAAACCTTTCCCATATAATATATGTATACTTGCTACAAGAAACTAAAACATAAAGTTTTTCTTTTCTATTTTCACATATAAAATTACACGAATAAAAATCATAAAATAATAGTATAGTTTTATTTTGTTAAAAAACGGTCGTATTTTAATTAACTATAATAATCACTCAAGTTTTATTAACGTTTTCAATAAATATTTAAAATTAAGTGATAAAAACTCTCTTGCTGCACAATTAGAATTAAGTAGATTTAAAATTAAGTAGTTTTAAATTTTTGATGCATATCAAAATTAACTCCTACATTATATTAAACTTGTAAAAATATCTCCAAAAATATAAAGGGTAGTGTTATACTAAAAATAAGATTTAATATAAATAATATAAAATAATTGTGGCCTTGACATATGTTCTTCTAATTTTTAAAAAGGAGAGCATTTTGTTTATTGTGTCAAACACGTTAACTCGTTGTTTTATAGTTAGAATTACACAATGATGCTTATTTCACCGATGGATTTTCAAAACTAATAATGTTCAAAATAACACAATGATGATGAAAAAACATAACGATACATTATGTTATTTTGTCTTTATTTTTAATGTATTAGATTAATTAGTTGTTAATTTATTATTATGTTTATTAGATATACATAACAATGTTATTCTATTGTTATATTATTTTAAAATTAATCTCTTTAGAAAAACACAATAGTTTTCAGTTAAGCACAATAACTAATAAAAAGACACAATAAACTGCAGTAATGACACACTAACGAGGTATGAGCTTAAAAACATAAAAATTTTATCTTTTAAAATAACAATACCGTAGCCGTTTTAAAGATAAAAACACTCTTTTTATGGTGTAATTTTTATAAAAAAAATAATAACTTACATAAAATGAACATTTAAAACTGAGGAAAATTGCAAAAAGTAAACAAAAGTAGTTATTCTTAAAATACATCTTTAATAAACTTTACCTTACAATTTGATCTCGGTCATTAATTAAGGAGATCAATAGTTAAGATTATCTTTTACACTTTTTAGTTTCAATTGTTTTTTTATTTGAACATTTCTCAAATATAAAAGGGTTTCATAACAAATGAATAACATGAAAACGTTTAGAACTTTGAAAAGAATAAATAAAAGTGACTTCAATAAAATAATGAACAAACGTGGTTATCATACATCAAATATTTTAAAATCTTTTTATACTAATGAAAAAAGATTTTTTATGGACACATGCTACAATTCTAAGCCTCTTAAATCTAACTCTAGCTTTCTTCTCCTATCAAATAATTAGATTAAATAACTAGATTATTTAATTTGTTTTTTCAGATTAAAAATATTTTTTAATAAATTAAAAAAAAAGATCTTTCTATAATGCAACTTCGAAAAAAAGAAACTTTTATAAACTAATATTTTTTTCTAAAACAACATTTTAAGTTTATGAAATGTTTAAAACATTTGTTTTTAAAAATAAAATTTTTATGTAATGAAAATAATTAAAATTCAAAGTTATAATAAGAAATTTTTTTAAAAATAATATATATTAAAAACAGTTTGTTTTTAAATAAAATGTTAAAAAATATCTTATTTTGAAAAAAAACAAAGAAAAATTAAAAATAATATCATTGTTTTATTACTTAAAGTATATACTCATATGTAATTTCAATCATATTTTATCTCAAAATATCAATTTGTAATTTATAAATTTTGTTACTAACTATTTAATAAAGGGTAGTGTTATACTAAAAATAAGATTTAATATAAATATATAGTGTAAAAATGATTGCGCCCTTAACACATGTTCTTCTAATAATTTAAAGAGGAGAACGTTTTGTTTATTGTGTCAAACACGTTAACTCGTTGTTTTATAGTTAGAATTACACAATGTTGGTTATTTAACCGATTGATTTTCAAAACTAATAATGTTTAAAATAACACAATGATGATGAAAAAACATAACGAGACATTGTGTTATTTTATTTTTATTTTTAATGTATTAGATTAATTAGTTTTTAATTTATTATTATTTTTATTAAAGATACATAACAATGTTATTCTATCGTTATATTATTTTAAAATTCATCTTTTTAGAAAAACACAATAGTATTCAGTTAAGCATAATAACTAATAAAAAGACACAATAAACTGCACTAATGACACACTGACGAGGTATGAGCTTAAAACATAAAAAAATTTATCTTTTTAAATAACAATACTGTAGCCGTTTTAAAGATAAAAACACTCATTTCATGGTGTAATTTTTATAAAAAAATAATATCGTACATAAAATTAACGTTTAAAATTGAGGAAACTTGCAAAAAGTAAACAAAAGTGGTTATTCCTAAAATACATCTTTAATAAACTTTACCTTACAATTTGATCTCAACCATTAATTAAGAAGATCAATAGTTGAGATTATCTTTTACACTTTTTAGTTTTAATTGTTTTTTTTATTTCAACATTTCTCAAATATAAAAGGGTTTCATAACAAATGAGTAACATGAAAACGTTTAGAACTTTGAAAAGAATAAATAAAAGTGACTTCAATAAAATAATGAACAAACGTGGTTATCATACATCAAATATTTTAAAATCTTTATATACCAATAAAAAAGATTTTTTATGGAGACATGTTACAATTCTAAGCCTCTTCGATCTAATTTTTTCGATTTCCTCTCTTATTAAATAATTGGATTAACTACTAATAATATTATTTAATTTGTTTTTTCAGATTAAAAATATTTTTTAATAAATTAAGAAAAAGATCTTTCTATAAATGCAATTTTGAAAAAATAAACTTTTATAAACTAATAATTTTTTCTAAAACAACATTTTAAGTATATGAAATGTTTAAAACATTTGTTTTTAAAAAATAAAATTTTTATGTAATGAAAATAATTAAATTCAAAATTATAATAAAAAAAACTTTAAAAATAATATTTGTTAAAAACGGTTTGTTTTGAATATTTGTTATAACAAAAAAAAATTTAAAAATGATATCATCGTTTTATTACTTAAAGTACATACTCTAGGTAATTTCAATCATATTTTATCTCAAAATATCAATTTATAATTCATAAAATTTTGTTACTAACTGTTTTATAAATTTTTTTAATATTCGATCAACATGTGAATTATACGAGCTACTAACCTAGTATAAAATATAATATACAGATCGAGAAGTATTTCAATTACACGAAGGAAATTACACTTATAAAAACTTCAACTATAAAAACAAAATGCGCATCAATCATAAAATTCACACTTAATTTGATAAACACCAACAAACCACTTACGACTTCATTACGACTGTGAGTGGTCGCTTTAAAAAACTTTATGAATTCACCACCCTGCAGTTCTTCCTAATCTCACCATTGTTGCCAGTGAGTGGGCGGATATCACCCATCTTCACCATAGCAACAGCAAAATCCTCGTAGAAACTCCGTGGGTTTCGACTATACTGCTCCACTAACGAATCAGTGGATCCACCGTTGTGCAGCTGCTGGTCTGACTGGAGCAAACCCTTTTGGCTGATCAGATTCCGGTAGTAACTGTTATCGAAACCGTTGGGTGTTTTACCATCAAGCGGCGCAAGGTTGTTGTCACCGGAGCCGGTTTGACGTGGGCAGTTTGATTGCCGTGACTTGGCGAATGTAGCATCGATGTTGGTGTTGTTGTAGATATGTGCTCTGAAAGTAGTACATCGTGCTTGTCCGATTGTATGTGCGCCCGACAACGCCACCATGTCTTTGGTGGAGAGACCCACTGCTTGGAACCTGCATTAGAATGTATATCACAAGGAAATGCTAATTAGTAGTGGACTCAATTATACTAGAAACCCTAATCTGATTATATATATATATGGGCCGTTTACTATACAAAGTGTAATTTTCGTGCGAATTGTACGAAGTCACCAGGGCGTGATACGTGTTTTTTGACAAAGGGGTAGTTTCGTTCGCGCTGTAATTACGCATAAAAATACATATTTATGCAAGTTATATTCATAATTACGTAAAGCAAAATTACTCGCGTTATAAAAAATAATTAAGCAAGTTATATTTATAATTACACAAGTTATATTTATAATTTCGCAAGTTATATGATAATTACGCAAGTTATGTTCATAATTACGCATTTAATAATCACGCAAGTTATACGCACAACACACAGACGTTTTTTTAAAAGTGTTGAATTTTTAAAAAGTATAACAATACTATACTCAAATTAAAAAGAATAAAATGCTCGATTTTATGGTGTATTTTTTTTTAAAAAATAACGTCGTATAAAAAAATTATATACGTTTAAAAAAACTAGTGGAATTTAAAAAAATCAACAATTATAGGCTATTTCTGAAATTATCCCTACAGTCATAATTTCATGTGTGATTATTTCTCCTTTAATCTGAACCATCCATCGACTAAATCAATGGTTGGAATTACTTCGCAAGATTTTTTTATTTTATATAGTAAACTTTCTCTCTCTCTATATATATAACCTGTTGATGAGATTAGTGAGGGTGGATTGTGGTGGCGGAATAACGCCGCTGTTGGCGGCCGCGAGGCTGGCGGATTTCGAGTCTCTTCTTCCTAGTTTAACCGTCCAAAAGGGTCCACCTAACTACAAATATTGGATGTAACATCAAACTGATTGTGTGTCTTGTTACAAATAATAGAAATAAACAAATGTACTAGTATAATCTCACAATAATCTCATAGGACAGAAAGATTGTTCGAGGTATTGATAGGGTTTGAATAGGGAGTTAAAAAAGCAGCCTCTTATCTATCTGAGAGGATAGAAAGACTGCTTGTGCTGAGACTGACTACATGTTTCTTGCTATGAATACAAACAAACAAATATATCAAACTAATCTTACTTATATATAAAAAACAATAAACTGTTAAAAAAATATAACATGGCATAAAAGAGATATTAGGAGGGTATTAATAAGAGCAGTCTCTCATCTATCTCAAAGAATAGAAAGACTACATGTTATGTTCGTTGTTATAAATAAATCCTTTAGCTATATAGAAACAATGTTTTAGTCTTAATCAATTTCAGAATTATGAGTTCTGATTGGTCGGTCTTAGATTTTTTAAAACAGTTGTTGGATACGGTTGATGATATGGATGACAACCACTCATTTTATCACAACTCAACTGTTAGTTTAGAACTAATTTCAATAATTAGTTAGTTAGTTCGTTTAGAGCTAAGTTTTAAGTATATTACTACCTCAACCAGATAACATTAATAATTATTATAACTATTGTATTAAATATGATGCATAAGATGTAATTGTTTCTCTTTTTCTCCCACGTAACATGTACTATGTATAAGTTTATATATTTTTCGCACTAGTATAATTAAAACTAGTTATGCTTGAAACTTAGAGAAACATGATATTAGTTTCTCTTTTTATTTGTGTCATGGAAAAGGTTATGATCATTCGAACACTACCTAAGTATATTAAGCGTGACGCATGAAGTTTATATACTTACAACAATGACAGATTCAAGGGCAGAAATTGTTAAAATATCAGCACATGAGACAACACCAGGACAAACTTCTTCAACCTTCTTCTTCACATCATCGATCACATTAAAACCCCTAACCGAATTATTATTCGGCCCGGCAGTCTTCTCTCCTGTGAATGAAGACGTGTCATCTAGTAGAATAGACCCGTCACACCCCTACAAATAACAAAAATATTTTAACTTCAATTTTATCACCAAACAACTCACTCTAACACAATAATCAAGTCAACTAGAGATACAAAAGCCCACATACATTAACAAAACAATCATGAAAATGAAGCCGAAGGAGTGACGCCCCCATGCGTTTTTCCTTGGCCACAGCGGCCCTAACCACTGAGCCTACAACATCAAAAACCTTCGGGCAACTTTTCGAGTAGAAGTGGGGAGTGAGCTGAGCCGAGGAAGTACCACTCATTAAGAACAAGGTACAAGCAAGCAATGCAAAGGAGATGACATAAGAAGAAGCCATTTGGTCACTAAAGGTATCGATTAGTGAGTGTGTAATGTGTTGAATTGAAAGTACAATGGGTCAGTATATAAAGGGGTGTGTTGGGGCAAGCAGCTGACCTACTATTATGGACTAATTTGCATGCAAATTTAATTAATATGATTTTTTGAAAATACGTTTACGTGATAGGATGTATGTGTGAATTTGTCAAAAGTAGGGTCCTCTCATGCAATTTTATATTTCACTATATTACCGGGTAAATTACTGTTTTGTCTTTGGATTGTTAAAAATGACTGTTTTAGTCTAAAAGTTTAAAAATGGTTTTGTCAGTTCATTAGTTTTGTTTTTGCTACAATCAAGTCCACGTTTATAACAGCATCCAAATTTTCTAGTGGAAATGTAATTTGTAATTTTTTTTTACAAAAAAGTGACTTTTGGCAAACCGCGGAGACAAAAATCGTAATTTACTTTATATTAAATTATGTGGATAGTTTATGATAAGGGTGTTCATTGTCCGGATCGATCAAGATTTTAGGCAAACCGAGTGTTTGGTGGAAGGGTCCTTCTATGATTTTGGGTACCTTGTACGACAATTAAAATTAGGTGCCTTAAAACATAAACTTATATATAAATCACTAGTAATATGTTAGTTATTATAAAATAAACAGTACCAAAATTATTGTAGCAAATATCCTACATAATTAAACGAATAGTAACGTAGAGGATAGGATGATGAATCGCTAGGTACAAATAGATAAAGTGTAGATGATTTGATGTAATCTACAATTTTCTTTCATTCTTTCTTTCTTCTTCTTCTTTTTTTTTAAAAACAGTTGTAATCGACAGTTTATAATTTTTTGTAAACTTAGTTGGGTTAATTAGGGCCCCTTTGGAATACGTTATCGATTTTTCTAACATAAGTAAGTCATAGAATCTCCACCACAACAGTGGAACACGCGAGCCTTAATGCTATTATATGTAATACACATGTACAATTGTGATAATTGTAACTTTAATTCAAAATTTTACGAGTTTGCTCCAAAGTGAAATCATAATTATTCAAAAATAATGTTTTTCACATTTTTCACCGCCCTTTCGTATAATCAAAACCTTATGTATGTATACGGATATATCCAAAACGTTTCAATACCAAATCAAGATTTCACAGTGTACCGTGAGAATAAATATTGCACTTGTACATAACGTTTGACATATATGATAGGAGTTAGAAAGAAAATAAAGTAATTGGTTCATTAGTCTTATGTATCATATTTAAACCAAAATGTTTATTTATATTTGTGATTCCTACTGTTATCTAATTTGATGTAGTACAAGATGACCCTAGGTGTTGTACAAGATGACCCTCTATATAGATATACATATTTATATATTGTTAACAAAATGCTAGGATTGTATATATACCAAAATGTCGTGGGTTCGTTAGCTGCTCAAATAAATATGAAGTTGTTATTACAATTTTGTCAAACCTAATCTTTAGTTCATGCACCGTTTAAATATCTAACAACAATCACAATTTGACTTTGGGGTTTTATTTTATTTTTTTCATACTTTGACCGAGCTATCTTATTAATTAATTTGCAGTGTTTTAATCATATTACTTGTATCGTTTATTTGATTATTTAATACATCAACAAATCATAACTAAAACTAAAGAATATTCATTAGTAAATGGAACTGGAGTAGTCAAACTTTTTTTTTTTTTCAGGTGAAGGTTCAAACCCCGTTTAAAACGAAGCGATGCAATTTAGTTGTAATGTAGTTAGTAGTAGAACAGTTGTGGTCACTCCATTCAAAGGCTGTTATATGACAAGTAATTTAGAATAAAAGAAAAGAAAAAAAATATATGCATCAGAATAAGAGAAATTAATTAATTTAAACAAAGGCTCTCTCGACGAAGTGGTTAGCACGAGTCCCCCATTAGGAGTTTACCCGATTTCAAACCCACAATCCTTTTAGTTTTACGCATTTCCTTTTACTCTTGTACTTAATACCCTAGTAGTTTTGTAAAATATTTCACTTTCTAAAATTTTAAACTTACCTTGCGATGTATTTATTTTACGTAAACTCAACCCACCAAGGAGCACACGTAGTATACGCATTAGTTATTTATATGTGAATTTATTTTATTTTTATATAAAACTATAAAATCAAATTTTGATCCGCTGATAGTTTACCTTTTGTTCTACTAATTCTAGCTGTGACGTTGAGAGGGATATTTAGTTGAGGAGACTAACAACTCCACTATACGTACAGTTTATTATTTAATTGTATGATAGGTTCATTATTGAATTGAGGTGTTTATGAAATCTATCCATATCCCTTTATTGAGATGATAACAATACAAGCCTAATATATATATATATATATATATATATATATATATATATATATATATATATATATATATATATATATATATATATATATATATATATATATATATATATATATATATATATATATATATTACAAACCCTAATAACTAAATTACTATACATACGCCTAAGATAATTTTATGCGCTAACATTTCCCCTCAAGTTACACGTTAAAAACTGATATTTAACCTGCAACAAAGTAACAAAAAATAAACCAGACTTCTATATATAATAGAAAAGAGAAACGAGTGTAGGTCCTTTGTCTTCAATATAAGAAGAATTTGGTGCTTTATATTCTAAATGATTGTTAAAATCTAGTTGAATACAATTAGATCACTAGATTGGCCAAATTTGGATTTGTTGTTGTGCAAAAGATGTTGAATTTGACGTATAAGAAGGAATCGTTGATGTAATTCTGATCATATAATAACGAAGACAATAAATAAGAATTGAGGATTTAAGGTATAAAGAAGACTTGCTAGAAAAAAGATCAGATTTTGACCAAAAGAAATATAAAGAAAAATAACCCTGATAACACACTGTAATTTGAAGTGTTTTATGAAATTTAATGCATATCATTGACTAAAACGAGAACGATACAAGCTTAAATATATAGAGGTTGGAAATATACCTAAGATGATTTTATGCTCTAACATTTATAATTCAAAACTAGAGCGGATAGGTTCTAGACTGGACTGAACTAGTAAACGGAATTGTGTATAATTAAGAGTAAAGACTGGACCGAGTAATAGTCACTCGAATATGGTTCAATAGAAAACCGGTTTTGGTCCGTCGGTTAGAGGAGGTTTTCTAGTATAGGCATTTCATCTTGCATCTTATGGGTCATTTTTTCGTGCAATATTATATAAATGTGTGAGCTTTACATCATAACTAGAGATGGGCAAACCGGGTTTGGGTCGTACCCGGGCCCGGGTACAAACCGGGTTTTTTGTACCCGGGTATTGGTGAACCCGGGTACGAACCCGGGTCGGGTTCAGCTAGATACAAACCCTACCCGGTATACCCGGGTAGGGTAGGGTCGGGTTCGGTTCGGGTTCGGTTCGGGTATGAAACCCGGGTTCAACCGGGTTTTTTCCTTTTTTTTTTCTTTTTTTCTTTTCTTGTGTGTGTGTCGAACACCGGGTCGTATGTTTTTTTTTTCTTATATTTTCTTTCCTTTTTTTTCTTTTTATTTTTCTTTTCCTAACCGGGTTCACTTGAATGACAAAAATTTAAACAACTTAATATATAAATATATACAAATCTTGAGCAGAAAATGTTACACTTATAATATACAAATATTAAATACTTTTTATATAAAATATTTGAATGACAAAGAAATTTAAAAAAAACATGAAAGACGTATAATATTAAAACAACTTAAAAATAATAATATCGTCTAATTTTATCTACTACGAGATGCTTGATCAAATGCTAATTCTTCATCGGATATGCCAGAAGATACTCCGTCTTCTACCTCTTCATCATGTACTTTAGCTTCGAGTGTAATCTCGTCTTCGAGGCTTGTTTGTTCTTGTATACGATCCGTTGCATCTAAGTGATCCTTTAAACAAATGCACATCTCCACTGCTTCCGGAGTTAGTCTTGTTCTTCGTAATGATATTACCCTGCCACTAAGAGAAAAAGCAGATTCCGAAGCTACCGTAGAAGCTTGGACGCTTAGTAAATCACGGGCCATAGCAGAAAGAATCGGAAATTGAGATTCTTTTCCTTTCCACCAAGCCAAAATATCGAATGCACGATAATCTTCGGTAGTCATAGTGGAAATAAAATCCGTTCCACTATATCTACCGAGCTCACTTGTTGGGGTGTTACCCCTTTGACGTTTAGCCGTCACATCCCGAACAACATTCAACATAGTCAAAACAGGGTCTTTAACAGAGGTACTAGCACTTGAGGTTGATCCGATTGGCATGGTTATGTTTACGTTAGGCCCATATCTATTTAAATAAAAATTATAAATTGTTTTCAAACTATGATTAAAATTTTCTTTTGCCTCGTTTGAAAAATCAGGGTTTTCATCATGCATATCGAAATTGTCATTTATCTCATCTATCAAACATTCAACCCCCGCAACATTTAGAAATAGATTTAAAGCGGCGCCACACGTAACAACGGGTGGTAAGTCCTTAAAATATTTTTTAAACTTTTCTTTCATTGGTTCTATCATTTGATTAAACATATTATTTTTATTTTGAAAATTTTTAAAATTCAAAGACATAAAATATAGTTCTTGAAGCACCAAATAACTAGTGGAATAATAAACTCCCGATAATTTTGTTGTTGAGTTTTTAAAAACCTCAAGAAACTCGGATAGACGTTGAAGATTCTCCCAACCCGCATCCGGAAATGGGTCGGCTTCACCATTATCCGAAAGACTATTATGAAAAGCTTTCAAAGTGTCCTTTTGTTTTAAAGCACATTCAAACATGTGACAAGTCGAATTCCACTGAGTAGGTACATCCCAATTAGACCTAAAATCTAGAGTGCGTATCCTTACAAAGTTGTTTATAATCTTGATATCTTCTTCTACTTTTTTTAAAAACGTCATGTAACATAAATCGAAAAGATGTAATAAAGTTATTAACATATTGCCCGGATAGTCCGTCTTGCACTACTAAAGTAATAATATGTGCAACACAACGAGTATGGAAAAATCACCGTTTGCAATCGGAAGATATTTTAATTTTAATTTTTCAACCGCAGTTGTGTTGTTAGAGGCGTTATCAAATGCAATTGAAAAAAGTTTATTTTGTAATTTAAAATTACTTATTACATTATCTAAAAAGTAAAACAAAAATTCTCCGGTGTGTGGATGTGGAAAAAGATCAAATGCAATCGTACGTTTCATCAATTGCCATGAATTGGGATCCACCCAATGAGCGGTGACGCAAAGGTACGATTCGGGTAAACCGTGTGGAGCCGACCAAACGTCACTAGTTAAGTTTACACCGGTATTTAAATTTTCAAATAATACAATTAATCATTTTTTGCTTGTTTTCATAATTTTAAACAATAACGTCTAAGTGTAGTACGACTTACGTGAGTGTAACGAGGTTGAAGCGTCTCTCGAATTAAGTTGGTCAACCGAGGATTGTCGAAGTGACTAAAAGGCAAAGCTTCTTGAATCACAAACTTCGCCATTCGATCTCGAACCGTATTAACATCGTAATTAAAGATTCCACCGTCTCCACCCAATTGTGTTTGTTGCGAATCCGGATTACTTTTTAACGACTTACAAAACTTCTTGCTAATGTGTTTGTTTAAAGTCGTGTTAGAATCTTTAGCAAGCAAAGCTTCACAAAACTTGCAACGAGCCTTTACAGACCCGTCACTCAACTCAACCATATCCCAATTGCACCAAACATCCATGTTACGATTGTGTGCAAGAACACGAACGACGGTTGGAGCGTTGGACGAACCTTGACCAACGGAAGATTGTGAGTGAGCCATATCAAGATTGAAGAGAGTGAAAGTGTAAAACGAGAGAGTGAACGTGTAAAATGAGAGTAAATGAGAGTATTTTTTGCGTTTTTTGCGTATGTTTTTGCGTTTGAGACTTGGGTACTAAACCATATCAACCCACACCTATTTATATTAACTTATAAGCCTAAAAGTGACAAAAAAAGGGCCAAAAATCGATCCCAATGGCTATATAGCCTTTTAAAAAAGGCCACTTTTTTTAAAAAAAAAAAAAACGGTCCAACCCGGGTTCAACCGGTTCCGGGTCGGGTCGGGTTCTAAGAAATTCTAGAAAATCATTCCCGGTTCCAACCCTACTGGTTTTTTTCGGATCCAAACCGGGTATACATATACCGGGTCGTACCCGTACCCGGTTCCGGGTCGGGTCCACCGGGTCGGGTCCGAACCCGGCTTTTATGCCCATCTCTAATCATAACCATATAAGTTGTTCTATGTGTGTAGGCCGTGCCCGTACCGCCGTAGTGAATCAAATTGCACACTACTCGTTAAGGAATCAAGCCCAAGCCTGCCTCACCATTGGGCCATGAGTGTGAGAAAGTGAATAAGCTTTGGACTAGAAACATTGCAGCCCAATCCCAGAAAACGTTCCAAATTTTAATTAACCTATAACTAACCCAACTTTATCTTTTGATGACAAACAAAGCACCAAGCCAATTATGATACGGATCCAGGCCCATCAGATAGCCCATTGGGCCCAGCGACGAACGCAGCAGCAAGCCGTGGCTAGGGCGTCGGCCCTCAGCTCTTTATCCGATCCTTTCCAACCAGCATTATTTTTAAAGTTATTTGTTTCCTTGTTTCATGGATTCCATATCCTTCTGTTTTATCATTTAAACTATTGTAATCATGGTTGGGAAGTTATGAACTATTGAATAAACGTATTTATTTCTTCTTGAACAATATTGTTCTTTGATCCTCCGGTTGGCCGGAAATCGCACCCATCAATAGCTACTTGGTTGGCCGAGGGCTCACATGGTTGGACTCATACGAATCCGTATCAAATTAGCTCAAACTTATGTCGAAGCTCATTAAACTAAAGAACCATAGCCCTAGCTTCAATATCACCCTTCAATATGCTCGTGAGCATAAACGAGTTTAGTTTATAAATTTTATTTAATATTTTAATATAAATTTAGATAAGTACTATAATAAATATTAGGCAAATTGGATTTTAATAATCTAAACTATTAGTTATTGTCTGATAATAATCCATACTATTAATTTGACCGCTAACACTCTCAACTTTCACTTTGATTACCAACAACAGTCCTAATGATATAATTTTCAACTTTTCAAGTTTGATTTGGACTCTATTCCGGGGAAATAATGATTATGAACGAAATGAAGAAACGTACAAGTTAAATTGAGCTTAAAATAAATACAAATCGAGCGTAAAATCTTGAAAATTATGTCATTGGTACTGTTATTAGTAATAACAGTTAAAGTTGGGAGTGTTACCGGCTAAATTAACAGTATGAATTATTATTATCGACCAATGAGTAATAGTTTGAATTATTAAAATCAATTTGCCTAAATAATAATATTTAGCAAATATATTTAATGTTACATAAAATTTATAATTGCATACATGTATAAAAATAATCAAATATGTAAATGAATAAAATAATAAATTAAGTAACCAATAAAAGAAGTCAGCTTGAAAACTACTCACTATCAAGCTTGAGTTTTGGAATTAAAGTTTTAAACCAGAATTCAATCTCTTTAAAATCAGATAAGTTTAGTTAAAGCTTAGTTGAGCCTATGATCGACTTGACTCGTTTATCTCTTATATTGCTCCGACAATATTTTCAAAGTTGAAAGGTTACAATCTATATAAAAGTTAAAAAAAAACAACACAGAGTATAGTTTCAAATTTCAAAAAGATATAATCTATAAAAAATTGACCCTGTTTTTACAGAACACGATCTCTAAGTCTCTTTTTGGAAAGAAAAAAGGTGTTTAAGAGAAGGAAAAGTAAACGAAAAACGAGGGGGTGTTTTGTGAATTTAGCCATGGTGTTTAGCCGATAACTGCAACAGAAACAAACAATCTACTCGCTAACAATGAGTTCCCCACGGAGGCAACCGGCGCGTGGGCGCGTGAAACCCTCACCGGAGAGTAATCGGCCGGACGTTCAACCGGGAAGTCTAGAATCTTCTCTCCTCCGGCTACTCAACGATCACCAAAACACCACCATACGCCTCCGTGAACACACAGGTAGATAGAGATGCAGAATCCCTAACGTTTGTTCTGTTAAAGTTGATCGTTTTGGGGAATTCGGTTGCTAGTTGTGTGATTGTACAATTTTGCAGAGAAATCGAAGAAGGAGGCGATCATAAGCGCTTCTCGTGTGTCGGATCTGTTGGTGGAGGCTGTTAATGGAGGTGTGGAAGAGTGTTTCGTGAACGAGAAGCGAATTGAGGTGGAAATCAGAGCGTTGAAGGCGACGATTATGCGATTTGCGAAGCAGACGGATCAGTGGCTTGCTTCGACTCATGCGATTAACAACGCTATTAAGGTTTGTTTATCTTCAGCTTCATTGTTTTATCGCATTATCTGTGGTGAGTTACGAATTATTAACGATGTGAGTTATATTCAAGTGTTAGTACTCCTAAAATATGACAATTCCTTACGATTTTCATACAATTGATTGATTTTCTGCTCCAGTTAATACCAATTTTCAAATTTGTATACTCAATCAAACAATAAAACTCTAATTTCATGAAATGAAATTCGTTTTTCATCCTGCAATGGCTAAATCCAACAATTATGCAATAGACATTGTGCCCCATTGCCTTAAATTTTGGATATTGCACTGAGATGAAAACTTAATCAGTGACATATTTACTCTGATAATGAACCTTGTAAAGAGGTTAGATTCAAAAATCATGATTTCTTAAGGATAATTCATGGCCAGAAAGTAGTATTTCTGAAATTTGTGAAGAAAGTTACACGTTTCTAAGGTGAGTTTGGATTTCAATGTGTTACGAATTGAGTTGCATAGGTATGCATACACTCTGTTGTCTAAACTTTGAATATCAGTAACTTATTCCCCACAAAAAGTTCGTTTAATCAAGCACGCATGATCTTCGTGACATGCTTATTTTCTAAACTGGAGACTGATTTGTTCTTTGGTGTATGCTTATTGAATGATGTTGAACAAACCCTATTTGAGAAGAATTGGCCCTGCTATAAAAGCTTTCTTGAAAATTTCTACACTCTAGAGTTCATCTTTTCGTTGTGTAATTATATCTGGTTGCACAGGAAATAGGAGATTTTGAGAACTGGATGAAGACAATGGAACTAGATTGTAAAAGCATTACTGCAGCCATCATCAACATTCACCAGTCGTAATATTATGTCGAATTTATTTTGCTAAGGTCAACGACGGGTTAGTTAACTTCTCTTTGCTTACCCTATTTCTTTCATTTTTTATGCGTTGCGCGTTGTCATCTGAATTTATCTTCACATCATGAAAGAAACGCCCACAGAGTGATTGTTGGTTTGTCGTGCTTAGCAACATCAACTTGATTATTAACAGGTCATATTGAGTTGTAATGGTTCATATTATGTCGTACCGAGTCCTAATGAGTCATATTATGATGTAGCTGGTCCATTCTAAACATTTAGTGTTCTTGAAATGGCACATAGTTTTTTTCTGGAACATGGTTCGGTCCCTCATCATTGAATGCACTCTTACTTCAATTTTTTCGCCTGGCTGCTGATATGATGACAACGGTATTGAGTGTGGCAAAACAAGCAGTGACTCGCATAAAAGCACACAATATCAATGTAATTCTGTACTTAGAATTAGTGAAATGGATAAAAAATATCGCTTTTGGCACACAGTAAAAACCTACAAACACAACCTTCAAGGGGTGGCATAATGGTAATCATGCTATTCCCTTCTGCCCGAAGTCTCAGGTTCGAATCGTTATTCACTTGTTTTGCTGATATAACCTCTGTAATGTCATCTGCTTAGCACAAACAATGATTTAGGGGCTGTTTGATATGAGCTGACCCGGTCTAGTCAGAGCTGACTGCTGACCGGGTAAGTGGTCAGGCTGTTTGATTTCCTTCCTCACCTTCTGACCAAGTCTTTTGCTTCTGACCCACCCTTTCCCTTGCTTCTGACCCGGTCTGGATTTTTGATACTTCTGATCTGGTCCGGTCCATACAAAACATTCAAACAGTCCCTTACTGAAACATGTTTTTAGCAAGGCATTTGACGAGTCTCGTGAGTTCACCGGAATGATGTAGATGATTTGCACTCCTCCAATGCTTTGTAATTGATGTGGTCCAATTTTGCTTAGTTTTGAAGAGGAAATTTATGATATATAACTGCAAAGCTTTTCATCTTGGTTCTAAAAGGTGTGAGGCGAGCTGGAAAACGCCTTAGGGGCTGGGCTTTAGGTGGCGTCTCATACATTTTTCTGTTCAAAATCCATCAAAATTATAAGCTGATATATAAAAACAACCAAAGTGATAAAAATTATAAATTGTTTACTTAATATTGTTATGCAAATAGACTGAGAGATGTATAGCTTTTAGTTACCAAAAAAAGTTATTTGTTTGCAAGTAACTACTCATATTTTGGTTTTGAAACTAAACTTCTAGAAGCATCTCGTGTTTAGTAAACCAGCTTGTCATCTTTTGCATATAAGGTTGTTTTGTGTTCTCGTTTTTTTTTTCTTTTTTTCTTAATTTTTTTTTAACTTATCTAACTTTTGATTTTTAAATGACATTGATTTTCAATATATTCATGCTAGGATTTGAATCAAATATGCTTTAAAAACTATTACTTTTTGGCTATCAACTTAGTTCCAAGTGGCCAAAGTTAACAGTTCTCAATGCCGATTGAGTTTTCAAATTTCAATTTGTACTGATGAGAAAAGTCATGGAGCTTCAAATTTTAATGTGGCAAATTACAGACACTTTTCGCTCTTGTATTATGGAGCTAATAAATTATCTCTTAACATTATTTAGGTGAAAATAAAAAGATGTTTTTTTTGAACGGTAAAGCTTCAAATATTATGGTAAATAAAATATGTATATTTATAAGTAAAATTAATGTGTTAAAAATGTTTTTTCTTCCAGTTGTTGAAGATTAGTGTTATTTTGATATAATATGTAGATTTAATAAAAATAATAGAGTATATATGAACTGTGAGTTTTAAAGATATCTATATAGTAGAATAACATTTTTAATATATGAAAGAAATAATCTTTTACTTTTCCAAAAATTCACACCCCACACATTATATCCCTGACAAGCGACGAGGGTTTTTCACGTGAGGGCAAACCAGTAACTTCCTCTACTTCAACATTTACCATATACACAAAACAGATCTGAGAGTATTCATTCATTCCTTCCTTCGTTAGAAGATAGAAGATGAGCTAAAATGCTAGATCCAGGCATGGAATTGCTTCCTCCACTCTCCTCCCCCACCATCTCCTCCATCTCCTCCTCCGATCTCGACACAGAGTCCACCGGCTCCTTCTTCCACGACCGGAGCACCACCCTAGGCACTCTCATGGGCGTCGCCACCACCTTCCCCACCATCACCTTCAGAGTCCCCTCCCACCGTCGCGAAAACACACCATCCGTCACTCTCAGATCGGCTCCGAGCAACGGTAGCTCCGTCGCCGGAATCGGTGACCGGAGGCGGCGGAGGCGGAGCAATGCGGTGGATGTGGTCTCCGAGCGGCGGAGGAAGCGGCTGAGGCGGAGGCGGTGGTGGTGGCTGTGCAGCGGTGAGGATCTGAAACGTCGTCGCTCGGGGAGTTTCTGGAGGTCGAACGGAGGTTCGGTGAAGAGGCGTTGTTTGGCGGTGAAACGGTGGTGAATATGCAGGTGGATGGTGATCGGAATAACGGAGGAACGTTGTTTGCTGATGGTAGGGTTTTACCGCCATCACAAACGCAAATGCAAACACAAACGCAAACGCAAACGCAATCGCAAACACAAGATGATGATGATGATGAAGGTACGACTTCTGTTTGCTCTTTGTGTAGGTTCTGTTTCACTCGCCGGAATGTGCAGCGGTGGTGCCGGAAAACTGGGTGTAGTGGTTGTGTTGGTGAGAATTTGAATGTGAGTTGATTCTCAAATGGTTGTATTTAGGTAAATATGAGATTGTGTGTAACTGATTTGATTAATAACTCATGGCTGATTGCTGATTTGCTCTATTACTTTGAATATGCCCTAATTTCAGATTGTTTATAATCACGTATTTATAACAATTGCAGACGAATAAAGTTGATATGGCTAAATTTTTTTAACGATATGAATATACTTCGTTATCCATTTACGTATGTATCTTAGTGGATTTTAACCTAGGCTAGAAGAGCACACTCATTCACTACACTCATTCTAGCATCCTGCATTTTTTTAGCATATACCTTCACACAATTTTATTAGAATGACATTCTCATGTAATCCTATTTATAAAGTTATACCATTGTGTATCATGGTACTTACACCTTCAACCGCATAACTTTAACGCACCCAATGGGTGGAAATCAAACAAATGACACTTAGGTCCATCTGAGTTTTACGTGGCTAGTGTTGAAGCCAATAAGCAAATCTTAGGGTTGACAATAAGCTGGTAAGAAGCAGTGACGGAGCTTGAACACTCTCATACGAGAGGCGGAGGTGAAATTAAATTTTTTAAAGGGGACGAACTCGATGCATATATAAAATTACACCACCGGACAAAAAATGTATACTACCAAAAAAAAAAAAAAGAGGAAAGGCAATGCACCCCCCCCCCCCTCCGGCCCTCGATAACCTCCACCAATGGTAAGAAGGTCTACCTACACATCGTTTAAGTCAAAGCGAAGTCAGAAACATGCCATATCATTTGGTTTAGTTCAAATGAATTGTGTTGAAACAAACCGCTTTAGAAAAATAGTTTATATCATTATTCATATCAAACCAATTACTTTTTTTACAACCCCTAATCTACTCTTATTAATCACATACACCTACATATTGTAGATGTGTCTTACCATTTGATATCCCCTTGGAACGCGATTGGTTGAAACATGCTATACGAGTTTGAACCCTTGGGGGATATCAAGCCAATTGATTAGAACGCTTCTAAACAGTTAAATGCTTTGTTAGGCCATATGTTACACCAGTTAGAGGTAAAAAATGTAATGCGTCTAAACAGAACTATTATTCAAAATAGCATAGCACTTCTATTCAAACCATATATTATAAAAATAATAAAGTCAAAGAAATTTAGATGTACAACGACTATAAAATTAAGGATAAATTATTGAACGATTTGCATATTGAAGAAGGCAACAACAAAACCAAAATCATATAAATAAATCAAAATCGAAGCTCAAAGTGCAGGTCGGATTGAAGCATGCTGACGGAGGTTGAGACTAACAAACGTAGACCAACAAACCAAAGAAAGATAAGACGAGGAAGAGTGGGTGACGGTCTAGTGGTCGACTTGTAGAGGTATAACTATTTGGAGAAGAATGATCAATTGTAGCTGTGAAAAGCCCAACGATAGAGTCGATAGGTTCGATTGTGGTCAAGTAGAGCCCGAGGCAAGAACATCGTAATGATCGTTCTCTCTCTCTCTCTCTTTTCATTTTTCAATCTTTTATTCTCATTTTTGCCTGTTAGACCTAAGGGTGAAGTTATTCTACAAGTGTATTGCTACAAAGTGTGAGAAGAACAATGAGGTTAAAAAAGTCACAAAAAAATTATATCTCACAATCTAAATCGAATTTCAAAAAAGTACTTTGGAGTCTCTGTTTCTCTTGTCGTCTTCTTTTAGAAAAAATAAAAAAAATTCATTGTGTCTTTATAAACAATGACGTCATTGTGTCTTTCATAATGACACAGTGACGTCATTGTGTCTTTCATAAATGACACAATAAAAAAACGTAATTTTTTATTTTTTTCTTAGTTAGGACGGCTAGGGAACAAAAACTTAGAATTACTTTTTTGAAATTCGATTTAGATTGTGAGATATAATTTTTTTGTGACTTTTTTTGACTCATTGTATTTCTCACACTTTATAACAAAAATACATTTTGTATTTGAAACCTCTACTTACACCTAAACCTATATTTGACCTAAAACTTATATTTAACCCAAAACAACACGTAATCTTTCCTTAAAAGGTAAAAAAAACATACAATTTAGTCTATGGGTCAATACTCAATATTGCTCCCTAGCCAAAGTCCAACATACTGGTAGAGCCGTAGAGGGTCCATGACACTTCTATATGGGCCTTTTTACTTGGATGAGTCAACAGTGTGCGGTGTGCCCACACCAACTCGATCTCGGCCTGAAATTTGATAGTGAAATCATCAAGTGTTGTTTCGAGGCTCGATTTAACTTCCAATACGAGCTACAATTTACTTGAACAGCTCTAATAATATTCTATACAAAGAATCGGAGATAAATTTTATCTCTTAATCGGGATGTGACGCATGTTTTAAAAAGACTAAAATAACTGTGGTCAGTTTTCGAGAAATTACCTTGTTTTTGCAATGGACTTCAGATTAATAAGACAAGGACTCTTGGGAATTTTGTTGTATTTTTAGATGTATTATTGAAATTGGGTTTGGTGTAGTTAATAGTTATAGTTATACGCACCAACACATCATCCTTTTCGTGCCTCTTTTATATATCTTATAGTGGTGCACATCTCATCTTATACTTATTAGCGTTTTCTCTCCTTTCAAAAGATATCTAGATCATTGATGAAGTAAAATTAATTACTAATTCAAATCTGCATCGATCTCATATTCCCATGAGTATGATAATACAAAAGATCGAATTTGGCATCATCGGTGGTTGTCTTACGAATCAGGCACGTACTAGTCTACATAGGGACGGTTTGCAGCTGCTGATTGTACAACTACTTGGTTAAAGGCTTTATTAAAACCTAGTTTCCAATCAAATTCATCTTCATCACCCCATGAATCATCCATCAAAGGGTTTGCAGACAGATTTGCGTATTCAACCACCGGCGTGCTTTCTGGTACATCTTCTGGAAGCGTTTTGAAACTAAGAAAAACGTTTCCTCGTTGGTTTGTTATATTTTAGATTAGCGAAATGAAAGTTGAAACCTAGTGATGACATTTGGGTATTTATAGTTGTTTTGATAACCGTTAGAAAATAGCTGTATAAAAATAGTTAATAACATTACAATCATATATAATAACATAGTTCCTAGATTATTTCATTTTAATATTTTCACTTATTTAACTTTTATTTATTTACTTTCTTTATTTAGTTATTTTGTTTACTTGTTTTATTTAAATATGTAGTTTATACCTAAAATATAATGAAAAATGTATTAAATAAAATGTTATTGGTAGCGTTTGTTGAAAAGAAAGAGTATAATAATGTTGAAGGTAAAATGTGTTCGTATAAATAATATGTAAAAAGCTAGGATGTGATTGTAGAAATAACGTGACAATTTACTAATTTTAAATAGCTTCTTTAAATTTTGGATTAATCTTATACAAATCTCTCAAAAACATACATAATATCCTATTAAACCAACAAAAAAAACTCATATGGATCCCTTTTCATATTCTACAATTATATATTTTTCTTAAAGCTTGTATGAAGTACGACACTTTATGCATGTCATTTTAGGCTTGAGCTTGGCTTAGGGTCTTTTTTTTTTTAAAAAAATAAAGAAGAAGTTAAGTATAAACATCATTCTAGTTCTTTGTTTGGGGACTAAAAATGTACTCTCGTACTTTAACAAGTAGAAATATGGCTTAATTGTTATGGGTCCCGTTTTTTGTCCTTGCTAAAAAGATCTTAGAATCTGGAACATTATATAATGATGAAGTTTGAAAAAAGGTGTCGGAATTTACTCCTCTTTAATATTTCAGAACTCAAAAGAAATGTTAAAGCTTCGTCACTATTTAAAAATAATCAAGCCACCCCTGATATGGAGGTATGAAATTTTCAATTGTTATAAAAAGTAGAGTAATATAATGATACTAGCTTTAGTGATTATACGGGTTGAATAAAATAAAATATTAAATAGAATAAAAATTATTAATCATAAAACGATAGACTAACACATATATGATTGAATTTATGTATAACTAATAACTATAAGTAATAAAATAATAATAAAACTTTTTAATTTTTTTTGTTGTTTTTTCAAAGATAATGTAAACATTTTTTCTAAAATAACATTTTTAAAAATTTTTCAATTTAAAAATTTCCTTACTATAACTCCCTATTTTAATTTTGTTTTTATAAAATAATTACTTTAAAAAAACTAACTTTAAAATGTTACGTAAAAATAGTTTATTTTTAGAAAAAATTCTTTTTATTAAAACAACTATCACTATAGAAATAACATAATAAAAATTCTCTTTCTTAATTTATTAAAAAATAATTATAATATAAAATAAAAAAATAATATTATTAGTAATTAATGTGTTATTTAATAGGAGAGATAAGAATGAATGTGATACTGACGCGTGGTATTCTCATTTACCCTTTTATGAGTGAAAAAATTATTAAAAAACTATTTAGTAAAATAAGTAAATAAATACACATGAGTACAAATGTAATTGGTCTCTTAGTAACCAATGAAGCAATTTAACTCATGCAGAAAGACTTGTATATAAAAGCTTAAAACCTTGTAAAACACTGCCCATCCTCATGAGTTACAATAGAAGTATAATATAATATGTAATTTAAGTGCCCTAAAAGGATATATGTAATATAATATTACTAGATAAATATGATATTGTTAAATTTAAATTTTATGTAAAATTGTAACTTTATCTTTTAGGTAATTAATTTGATTCGGACAAGTAACAAAAGAAGGTTGAAAGTTGTGGCTTCTACGCGAAGGATTAAACTTCAAAGTTTCTTTAAGTTCATTACATCTTGTTTTAATTTTTTTTTCTTGAAATATGTAATGAGTATAAAATACACGTGAAGATTCCGAAAGGCTTCCCATTGGTAGTTTTCTTTTCATTTTTGGCTAATAATATTTATGTTTATATAATTCAAAAAAACTTCATTGTAAAAATAACGTTTAATAAAAGTTTACACTTAACACATCAAAAATTCGCCGTATCTGTTTTTTTTAATAATTGTTGTATTATTTAAAAAAAATTACTTTCTACTTATGTTAAACCTTTATCTTATGTTAAATTTTTACTTTCTACCGAAAACAGGCAAAATATTAACCCAATGTGCATATTACAAAGAAAAAAAGTTGTTATAGTTTCAGCTGGGTAGTATGTGATTGTCGGGTCGGGTCAGTTTTAGCCATCTCGTACTTAATCATGTTGTAATATATATACAGCTAAAAATAACACGAAGCTGAAGCCTTGAGAAACATCATATGACGATCTAGTAAGTTTTATATTACGAATATCTATCCTTTGACAAACGAATTTAGAAAAGAGTGAAGTATAGCTTCTCATTTTCTCATTTTCTATATTACATTCAGATATATTACAACTCTAAGTCTCAAATACAAGTAATACCAACAAAAAAAGTCACTTATATATCACATGTTAATTAGGCCACATTTCCCTAACCATGTGAAATTCTAATATGTTTACGTTTATGATACTACTTCTTGTCTATAACAACTTGATTGTTGTCAAATGAGGTTATTGACCGAACAACGTCTTTCCTATTCATCTTTTCAACCGAACGATAGATATGTATACTAAACTCTAGCTTGATTAAAAAAAACATAAAAACAGTATAGACATATGCATAGATACGTTAAATGAATATATACCACATATATATAAGACTTACTATTCGATACAAGAACCATCTTTAAATAAAATATTATGAGAACCTCATGATAAACTTGTATTTTTTTCTTTAGTATAACATAAGTTGCTTATGTAACAAACTACTACACTCTCTCTCACTATAGCTATGCATAGATACATATGGTTCCCGTGGTTTTTACTTGAAAATTTGTTTTGTATTGCATGTGTCATCAAGATAAGATTAGAATAATATAAAACATATCTTTCTAAGCCTTTCTGGATCTTGAATGAAGAATTATGGCTAAAATGTCCCTAGGAAACAAAGGGAACCCAAAATTATAAACTTGTTTGATAACATTGATGCCCATGCATTTTCCATTGTCGTTTGCAAGTGCTTGCTCGCGATAAAGTAATGCCGCCATGTTTCCAAACAACAATGAACCTATTGGGATATTAGCAACCACAATGTTATGGTTCACACCAAAGTTCTTGGCCCCGAAAAGCTCGGCAGTCGTTGACACAGACATAGAGGTTATGGCACCCGTGCATATGCCAATGGTGGCCGTGCTAATGTAAAGACAAAGGTTATTGTTGTTGAGGAGCAAGAAGAAAGATGCGGTCATTGGCACCATCATTAGTGATATCAAAGCTGGTCTTGAAACCTTGTATTTCGCCCTGTAAACGTATAAAAGTATTGTATGAGTTTCATTACGTTTATGTCTTGTAAATATCATATTATGTTTATATCTTGTAAAATATACATTTATGTTTCATTTTGTACTTTTATCTATGTGAAATAAATGAGCACCAAAATTGGTTGGTCGAATTGGACTTAGGTTTGAATTTATCTTCAACCATAACATTCCATATCAACATTAAATGTCACAATAATGTATGTACGTACACCACCTTTTTGGGAGTCTAAATTGTAAGGTTAATCCTTTTCCACGATACTAAATCATAACATATACATTAGTAGCCTCACAATAATCTTGAAGTTAAATTTACCAATTCATTCATTTCTCTATTATTATATTTACCTTTAATTATTGTTGATTTAATTTGGAGATGACTCATATATCTATAATGAGTGACAAAAATCACAACTTTTAAGCTATGGTCATGTCACAAGATAAAAACTTATATTCGCCTTAACTAATCTATGAAACGGCAAATTGAGGAGCAAGGAACCAAAGACATTTGCTAGCACTTCGAAGGGTTAAAGAACCACGAATTGTACTCTTTTACTCTATAGTCCGTGAAAAATTAAGTCAGGACTCTTAAAATAAAGAATAAAGAAAATTTGGTATATAAATAGTTGTTTAAACACGTCTTCTTTTTTATGTTCATTAATCTCTTTATCTAATATTTTACCTTAACCAGACCATATTGATTAAGGATGATAATAGCCGAAAAATCGAAGCATAATCGGGAAAAACAAACCGAAATTACTAAACCATTTGAAAAACCAATGACTCAATTATTATTTTCTAATAACTAATTTTTAATGGCCGTTCATCATCGTCATGTGATAACCATAATACTGAGACGAATCGCCATTAAAACCCACTTCATATATTTTTAAAAAAATATATATTATATAATTGTTA
This sequence comes from Flaveria sonorensis, assembly GCA_025506505.1. Lineage (NCBI taxonomy): Eukaryota > Viridiplantae > Streptophyta > Magnoliopsida > Asterales > Asteraceae > Flaveria > Flaveria sonorensis. Next base: position 68,661,956 of record CM046423.1, read on the forward strand.
AAGGTTGTGTTACAATCTTTTTATAAATAACAAATACTTGCTTAGTTATCTTTTTATAAATCAACACATTTCTAATTTTTCATCTAACTAGGAAAATAATTGAGTGTTTTAATAAAATGATCTTGAATCAACCCACGTCCAAAATCAACGGTTAACCGAACCATTTTTTTCAATAACCGAAACGGATTGGTTATGAAAATTTGAAAAACCAAACACCAGTTATAGATTCAGCTATACATCTTTTCAGTTTATAACCGAACTCACCCCGAACCTTTTTATGAAATGCAAATAAAAAACAAGAAGATACCTTGAGATATGGTAGTCAAGGAAGCAAGGAAAGATGCGACCAAAGAAACCAAAAGAGAAGCCAATGACACCAAAGAAGAAGTCTTTGAACTCCCACGTGACTCTACAATTTGCCCCAAATTGTTCAAATACACCATCCCAATTGTTGCACCAAACATATACACAAAGAAATACAACCAAAAGTTCAATCTTTTTACCATTACTTTCACCCCCATCTCTTCAACATCATCCACAAACAACCCTTCATCTTTCACCCAATGTTCATTCACCACCCCTGCATTTTCCTCCCCCATGCTACTCTCATCACACACCCTCTTCCATAGCTTCTTATCAAGCATTTGTTCTCCATTCTCTCCCTTAGCTTCTCCATCAATGGCACCACTAATGGTGCCACCAAGAACACACCATACCGATCAAGACAGCTGGCGTAGTGCCCAATCCATTTCTTGATCCCAGGCTTGTGATCACAGCATAAGCTCCCGTAAACATGGTGATCGTGAAGATTACAAGAAACCCACCTGATAATCTCCGGGATCTTGGAGTTTTCATCACTCGAGTTAGCGGTGAGGCGATCAAGCAAACTACAAGGGGTAAAATGCAATTTAACAAAAGATATGATTTTGCTTTTTGCATTGATGATGATGAGTTAAAAACCATATTAACCACATCTGAGTAAATCTTTGCAGTTAAACCTTGATAGCTTGTTGATAACCCGACCGCCAGTTGTCGATCAAACGGGAAATTTTGTATCGCGATCACGTAACAAACCGTATTGATCCAACAAATGCTGTTTCCAGCCAAAACTGTTAGCAGAAAAACAAGATAGTATGGCAAGGTGGAAGCTTTATCATCTAAAAGAAAAAGATACTGAACACCATAGCCGATGAACCCGAGTGTCGAACCGATCAAAAGAACGACCCAAGGGGGGAGATAAACAGCCGCGATGCCCGATACAAAACCGAATATTTTTCCAGCATCAGAAGCAAAAGCTAAGTTGTTGAGCTGAAGCTGTGAGAGTGAAAGAAGAAGCTTTAGCTGAGAAGAATAAGCTGGAAAGTTTGAGTTTGTTGCACTTATGGATTGAAGCCAAATTGTACCAACTAAACTTAGCCATTGAAGAGCCATTGAAGTGAATATGTTTCTTGAAAACTAGAGGTTTTTTCAAGATTTTGATGGGGTTGGTTAGTGTTTGTTTATTATTGTGTATGTATATTAATATAGGGGGTGATGAATATAGTATGTGGTTTAATGAGAGGCCACAACCATTGTTGATACACATGGTGTTTGTTTGGAGAGGCATATTAATATGTTGCATACGCAACAATTGCTTACATGTACTTCTCTTCTGGCAACTATAGGTAATCCTTCAAAAAACTGTTATGAAACTAAATATTGCTTATAATGTTTATTGTTTAGCGGAGTTTAGTAAGATTAATTTTAGTTTCATGATATAGAAGGCCAGTTCGTAGGTTTCAAATGCCATGTACGACAAGTAAAAAGACTCTTGAAATAAAATTATCACATCATCGTTTTATTATTGGTTCTATTTCGTTCTCTCTCAAGAATTTTCTCTTCTTCTCTTTATTATTGTCTCACAATCGCAATTCTCTTGTTTATATATAGAAACAAATTTAATTCGGATGATGATAATTATTATAACAATAAACAAGATAAAATTGTTAAAGCAAATGACTTATTCACATAATTAAATAAATAATGAAGCTCTTTTAACATTTTAAAAGCAAACCTAGCATAAATTAGTTTCTAACGTAAATTTGCTTAGTGGAATGTAGTGTGATGAGACATTGAAAATGGAGAGGAGTGGAGAAGGGTCCATACCTCGTAGTCTAAAACGTAAAAGCTAGATTTAGTTGAGTTTCATACATATATGTATAATTTGATGTGTATAAGGCATTAAGGCTGCATTTGTATATCAATGTTAAGTTCATATATAATTACATTCAATGAATAGTATATATTTTGAATATGAAAATATCAATGTGTTGTGGTTTAATTAAATTTTTAACAATGGTTTTATTATATAGTAAAAAGATGTATCATTCATAATTATTTATTTGTAATGGGTATAGTTCATTTTGAAAACCAATAGAAACTAAAAAAAACTTTTATATTTATCTAGGCCATTGATTTAATTAAGATTCAAAGATCCATGGTTTTAGATGATGTTGAAAATGATCTCACACGAGTACAAATATGTACTTTTTTATTCAAAATATTCAAACCATAGATATAAATAAAATCAAGGGCTTAGATTTAGTTTAAAAGTTTTTTTAATTTCTTTTGATTTGCATTTTAACCCTAGCCTCTATGTAATTCACCAAATATAATTTATCACGTATAGTTTAGAAAGTTTATTTCTTTTGGAAGTTCAAAAATAGATTATCATAAGCACGCATTAAGAAATTAACGACATAATCATAAAATATAAGGACTTCATACCCATAACTCCTTGTACAAGGATGCAAACTTGTTCGGCTCACTTGCGCTTCAAATTGTCAATCACTCGTATAAATGGGTAAAAGGGGCTCTACTTTAGTATTACACTAACTCAAATTGGATTTTAATAATATAAACTATAATATGTTGTTTAATAATAATTCGTACTATCAGTTTATCTTATTGATTTACATTTTTATTTCTATTCAATTTTCACTCTGTTTTGTAAAGTTTTTTTTCCAATATAATGTTAGTGTAAAAACTTATTTATCAAAATGGATAGTTTGAAAAATACTTATAAAATGGTCTTTTAATAAAACTTTTTTTTCTCAGCCCTACTCTTATTGGATAAAAAAATTAATATCTAAAAGCATTTTCAACTTGAGCTGATTAATGTGCATGCGTTATAATCAGATTTAACTAACATTTTTTATTGATTTAAATGACCTTTTATGAATTGCCTTAAAAAATATGAGACATTCAAATATTTTTCAAAATTGTTGTATAAGAATACCTGAAAATGTGATTATGACAAAACCAAACTAGTATGATTATCATGTAAAAATCCATCTGCAACGTAGTAACACCTTTTATGTGAAATGTTATTTATATTTTAGATTTAGATAATATATTATGTAACCGGAATAGTTTTAGATATATTTAGATAACCTGTTATTTTGAACAATATGTTTAACTACGTCTGTAAATGAACCAAACGTTCATGAATCGTTCGGCAGCAAGTTCTTCTTTATTTGTTTATTAATGAACAAACACGGAAAAAAAAATTTGTTTGTTTAGTTAAACAAACGAATATGAACACATATTTTGTTTGTTCATTTACGTTCATAAACTTTCGTTTATATTAGTTCATATATGTTCGTTTATATAAGTTCGTTTGTTTACGTTTATTTGTTTATATATTGAAACAAAATTTCATGTACATACTTTTTTATCGTTTTTTGGAGGAGTCATTATGGATGATTTTTTTATGAATCATTACGAATTTTTGATAAAACTATATTTTTTTTGAATCATGTATATTGAAACATTAATTTACATGTGTTATTTGATAAATTATGATGTGCTAAACTTGTTCGTCTGTATATTTTACTATTTCATTTACAATTCATCGTGAGCAAAATCAAGTGAAAATCAAATGTAAATCAATGAATAATTATGAAAGTAGGATTGTTCGTGACAACAAAAATAAAAGTTATAATCTTGACCAAATTGATAATACAGTTAATATTAGCCAATAAATCATTGTCTAAATTATTAAATTCAATTTGCCTAAAATTAATTTAGTTCTGTATAATACATAGTTTGTTACCAATGGTACTTAGTTCAACTGGTTAAGGTGAGTTACCCATAATATGTAAATATTGAGAAGTCATGGGTTCAAGTCTTACTCTGAGCAAAAATGCTTAGAGTTGAGCCGGGAGTTTTCTCAGCAATAGCTTTCCTCCTAAGAGGGTTGGGGGTGCGGTCCGGCTAGGAAACGGATAGGTGGGCCCCGATTAAGATAACACTATCCTCCGAAGCAGAGTCGCACATTTGCCGTTCAAATAAAAACATCGTTGTTTGAGTAAAGAATTAAATTTATAGATAATATGTTATACTATATATATAAATGACCATGATACGTTTATCATATATAAAATAGAGTAAAATGCTATTTTCGTCTCTTACGTTTTGTTAAAATTTTCATTTCAATCCAAAAACTTTTTTTTTGTTATTTCAGTCACTGTAGTTTACCAAATGTTGTCATTTTCATCCACTCCACTAACTCCATTAAGATCTCCGTTAAATATGAGGGTATTTTAGTCTTTTTCAACACTCTAATTATCCAATTAAAACAAGTTAATCAATTAATATCCAATTAAAACTAAAAAACATATGAAGCGACTAGTGAGACTAGGCACCTCGATTTAAAATCTTCGATTAACTCTAACTTATGTTGTTTGATTTACGTCTGCTTTGAGATTTCAATTAATCTTCATATTTTGTTTTAACGTGTACATTTATTCGATTGAGGTCTACTGCATGATTGAGGTCTACTGTTGTCAGGCTTTGTTTGATTGAGGTCTGCTGTTGTCACGTTACGTGACAAAAACTGTGACATCCGGTAATTTTCCGTTACCAAACTCCGTTTGTTCCGTTAAGTCTTGCATACACGTGTCGTGCACACACACTAGTTGTCGTTGAACGTTGGTGACTTAACAATAATCAGTAATGTTAAATTGATGATAATTAAGTTAACAATGTGATTATTAAGTTATGCTTATGTGATTTAAATGTTAACTGTAATTTTATCGCGTAACGTGAAAACGTGCATATTTATTTCGTGTGTTTTGTGATAAATGGGAATTATGCATGATTGTTATTTGTGATTAATAATAATTGTGTTTAGTAGTTAAAAACTATTTAAAAACTATTCAAAAAGCTTAATTTTTATAAAATACAATTATAAGGGTTAAAAGGGTAATATGGATTATTTAATAAAATAAAAATCAAAACTCTAACCCTAATCACCCTAATCGGCCGCGACTTGCACTCCCTCTCCCTCTCCTCTTCGAATTCAGCCCAAGAACAAGCAATCATCTTCGGTTTTGGTCGATTTCAAGGCATAGAACACGTTGGAATCATCAATTGCAAGCCATTACACGTTAAAGGTTAGATTTTGTATGTTTTTATGAGTCTTCATGTTGGCCGAATATTTCATGCGAAAACTGCAATTGGTGGTTGATTGATGCCTAATTGTTGATGTTAATGTGTTTGTTAGATAGATTACATGTTAATTAACGTCAAGTATGCAATAAAGGTTGGATTTTTACAAGTTTTTATGGAAATTACATTAGGGCCGAAACCCTAATTCGAAACTTGCAATTGGGGATCGATTTGTTGATGTTGGTTATGTGTTAGTTGGATTGTATATATGCTAGTTAACGTCGATTATGCAAGAAAGCTATGATTTGATACATTGTTCATAGGTTACTAATAATAGTAACTTTATTTTGCATGAATTGATGATTGGTTGATGTATGAATGTTATGGATGTGTTTGTGATGATGATTAGATGCTAGATGGTTGATATGAATGTTAGGAATTCAGAATGCATGTTGTAGTTCATACATTGCTAAAATAGTAACTTTTGGGTATGAAAGTTGATGAATCATGATGATTAGGTGTTGTTGATCATGTTTAGATGTTGTCATGGACTTAAATGGTATATAATTGATGAATTTATGAATGTAGTGTGAGTTTGATGAAGTTGGGATGAACTTTCCCAAAAGGGAAACTTTAATTGTGCAAATCCTTGAATTGGATGATTTGAGCATGTTTGGGATATTAGGATCATGCTAGTGTGTTCATGGATGATTTCTAAGGTGATGAAATGTGTTGTTTAGGCTATAGGGATGTTGATTGGTTTGTTATCTGTTTTGGCCTGTTGTGATTCGCATGACTTGTGGATATCTAGTTGCATGATGATCTAGGTAGTATATGTGGTTAATGAAGTGCTATATGTAATCAAGTTGTATGTGAACATGTATGATATGCTGTTGTGTTAGTATTAACGAGTTATCACCTATAATGTCACCAACGGGTCAAACGGGTCAACTGGGTCAATGTGTCTTGTCTTTCTAAAAACCTTGAGTTCCTTGGTTTGTAGAACACTTAGGGTTTCATGTTGATTTTGTGTACACGTGCTTATGTACTCTTGTATTCTAGGTGACCTTTGAAGGTTGTCTTTCCCTCTTTCTTTCAAGTTAAGCTCTAAGTTAGTTCTTGCGCGTATCAGGTGAGTTCTTGCCCCACTCATTTTACATAATCTCTTTTGGGGGAGATAGCATACTGTTGATCACAAACGCTTTTATATATGAGTGTGTATAATATTGATATAGTGCTGTTTACCATGGAAAAGTCCTCACACTTTCGGATTGTTAATATTGAATAGCGGGGAAATTTGGGTAGTACTACTGGGTCTGACGAGCCCCACCTGTGCGACTCGAGGTCAAACGGGTGCAATTTTGTCCTAACACATATTCGTCATGACCTGGTAAGTCATGACGGGAGGCAACAAACGTAACACAGTCAGCTTCGATCGCGAAATCACTATGATTAATATTTTTATGTTAATAGACTAGCTATCTATTGCAATACACTACTTATGCTCTGTAAACTGTTGATTGGTTTATATTTTAACGCAAACTCTTGAACTCACCAACCATGTGTTGACTTGTTTAGTATGCTATTCTCAGGTTAAGGTTGCCAGTTGCCTAGGAGCACGCACACCAGCATCGTTGAGTTGTCTACATTTGTTTGTTTACAAATTGGGATTTTTTTTCATATTAAACCTTTGTGTTTGGGGCGCGTATGTTTTGCGCATTCTCTTTACATACTACTTGTTTTGGGTTTTCTGTTTTTAAAAACGCTTCCGCAGTATTTTAAACGTTAACTCTGGTTTTGTTTATTTATCATATAGAGTCGTTCTTGGTAACTAATGACTGAGATCCTGGTATGTCACGCGCCTCGCGGTAAACCCCGCTCGCGGATTTTGAGGGTGTGACAAAAACAGACCTCAAAACAAATGTGACAACAGTAGATTTCAATCGAACAATGGTGCACTTTCGAATAAAACATGAAGATCAATTGAATCTTAAAGAAGACCTCAATTGAACAACATGAGTAAGAGTAATCATAACTTTTAAATCGAAGCGCTCGGTCTCACTAGTCGCTTCATATGTTTTTTAGTTTAAATTAAATATTAATTGATTATTTTGTTTTAATTGGATAATTAGAGTGTTGAAAAAGACTAAATAACCCTCATATTTAACGGAGATCTTAACAGAGTTAGTAGAATGGATGTAAATGATAACATTTGGTAAACTACAGTGATTGAAATGGCAAAAAAAAGTTTTTGAATTGAAATGAAAAATTTAACAAAACGTAAGGGACGAAAATGACATTTTACTCTATAAATATCTTTAACAATAGAATTAAGAATTATAACGAAACGTTAATTATGCTATTTTTACAAAAAGCTCCTGATTAATCTATCTTTATTAACAACCTATGTATATACCCGTAAAATTTTAACCGTCCATCTTTTATATAGAGGTAAGCACATTATCAAGGGATGGTCTTGTGTTATTCTTTTTCTTATTAACCGTAAACATATTAGGGTATGATTATAGTACATATTATATTTAATTAATATTACTAAGAAAGATTGTAGTTTTGGCATGTCTTCTTCTATTATTTTCATAAGGGAGGCATTTTGATTATGTGTCAAATACGTCAGATCATCATGTTTAATACATCAAGTCATTGTGTCTAATACGTCAGGTCATGATATCAAATATGTCAGGTTATTTTGTCAAATATTTTTTATAACATTTTTATATATGTTCATTATTATGGCTTTCATTTTAACTCGTTTTGTGTTAAATTTTTTCTTATTTTTGTATATTATATAATTTTGTTATGTTTTATCATTATTTTACAATTGAAAGTACACAGTGATATTATTTCACAAATACGTTTTTCAAAACTCACGTGTTCAGGAAAATTCAATGACATGTAGAAAAAAAAGACATTTTATCATTATGATTTACGTTTTATATCATTTTGTGTTATTTTATCATTGCTTTAATATATTAATTTTAAATATCATGTTATTTTATCATTATGTTTACATAATATGTTACAATATTATTTCACCATTATTTTTTTATAATTCATCATTTAAAAAAAAACAATAGTGTATGAAAAAAATACAATAACTAACGAAAAGACATAATGACGAGCAAAATTCATATGAGCTGAAAAACATAATTTTTAACTTTTACATAATGATAGTGTATACGTTTTAAAGATAAACAAACGCTCGTTTTATGGTGTACTTTTTATAAAAAATATGTTTTGTATATAAATTATGAACAAATAAAAAGTGTGGAAACTTTAAATAAGCCAACAAAAGTGGCAAGACCTAAATTAGCTCTCTAACAAAATTACGCAACAATCTAAATACAACTATTGATTTTATAAGATCGCTGACTTAAATTTATTATTTTACTTTTTAGATATAAGAAAAATTAAAACTTTACCAGCATATTAAACTTTAATTACCTTAATATTGGGGTTATTTTTAATTTTATTAAAACTACTTTGTATAGTTAAAATTTTTAGCTTTTAATTAAAAGAAAAATAACTTTCTTTACAATAATCATTAAAGTATAGTGTGTAAAACTTAATTAAATAACTTTAGAAGAAATTTAAGAGGATCGTGTTCTATTTGACAAGCTATTTGGAAGTTGGAACAAATCACCAAACAGAAAGGTACTTTATTTATATGTAACAGTATTCACATCTTTTTTTTTTAATTTATACGAGTGTATTTTCTATATTATATGGTATGTTTTAAGTGGTTGTGAGTGAAGGATACGGGAAATTAACTGTTCAATCTGTATTTTAAGAAAATATTATTCAAAACCCTATAATATTTTTAATATATTTTAAGTGATTGTGAGTGAAGGAGAGAGAAAAAATAATGATAAAAATATAAAAAGTATTATTTAATTAAAAAAAAAATAAAATGATTTTTAGTGTAATTATATGAATAAAGACGGAGAATGAGTTGTGAATGCTCTAGCCTCTAAAGGAATGAATTTGCCTCCTTTTATTTAAATAATATAAAGGCTCTTTAATTTATCAATCTTATATATTTGTGAAGTTTCTTATATTTTATAAGGATTATTTGTATATTAAATAAGACACTGTTTACAGTTTATTTTTTTTAAAGCGATTGTGAGTGAATGAAAAAAAAAAGTAATGATTAAAGTATTAAAAATTTAATTGAAAAAAAGAAAAAAAGATAATAATTTTTAATGTAGTTATAAGAATAAATAGTCAATAAGAGCCCTACTTCCCTCGAAAAACCTCATAACTGAATATCAAATGCAGACCCATTTCAATAGGGCGAAGAAAGGCTACTTCAATCTAGAAAATAGCCGGAAGTCGAGAGGTTCACCTTTGGAGCATTCGTTGATAACCATCACGACAACATAAAAAGGAAAGAGTGAGAATGACTGTAAGGATAAGATTCATCCGTGTGCTAAAGAATATCTAATAATAAATTATTAATTATAGCGTAATGTTGATTTGCCACAACATGCCACTTTTATTTTTATACCTAGAGTTTCAAGTATTGTAAATTCACTCGCTATTACACATTTGTTTACATAAAGATTTTGTTCGTGCTGTAAAGCATGAAGGTTTAATACTGCCACCCGCCTTTCTCGTCTATCAAGTTTTAACTTTTACTCTGTTACCCCCTAACATATTGAAAGAACTTTGTAAATGTCACATTGACCTACTAAGTTTCTAAAATTTACGTTACAAAAAGGTAATTTCTTACGTTCGTATTTTTATGTCGTGTCGATGTTAATCGTGTCAAATATAGACGTTTTCGTGCTTATTTTAATATACGCTTTGAGATAGTCTACATTTAACGTTCGTCTACGTTCTAAGGTAAATTTTGTTTAGAAATAAGTTTGTTCAATGTTTCCCTGCTAACTTTTATGTACGTTTCGACGTAAATTTTGTTTGAAAAAAGTCGTTGTGTTTTCATTCAATGGTATAAATCCGAGTTACTTTACGTTTCTATGTAGATTTAGTTCAGAAACAAGTCCAGACAATTGTAATTCTACTTTATTATTTTTCACATGTTTCCGCTATACGTGCTTTTTATGTAGGTTTTAAATTGATATATGTTTCAACATAATTTTGTAAGGAAAAGAGCCGGGTCAAATATAAACAATATTCATTTAATGGTATAAATTCAAGTTATTGATTTGTTCTACGTTTCGACATAAATTTAATCATAAACAAGCCGGCTCGATTGTAGTATATACCTTACTAGCTTTAGTTACCCGTGTATTACACGAAAATATGAAGAGTTAATTATTAAATAAGATAAAAAAAAATAAAAATCAAGTCTGTTATATATTAAATAAGATATAACAATTTTGATTATAATGTCACAAATGAGCAAAAACATCCTTGTAAACTACATTTGTAGTAACATTAGTAGGTTTACACTCAATATCTAAAGCTAAAAGCTTCAATCTATCTTTACTTTTAACTTGTGACAAGATGCCATAAAACTGATCATGCGTAAAAATATACACTTTCAAGTATAAACCGACACTTGACAGAGATTGACCTTAACTTTTGTTTATTGTCAAAGCGAAATATACAACCAAAGAAAACTGTCTTCTTTTAGACTTAAAATGAATACTTTTGACTGGTCAAATCATGAGCTAGATATTGAGTGGGTGTGAGGATATTAGTATGAAGAAATTAAGATTTGAATAATATACACTGAAAAGTTATATGCAATAATTAAATCAATTTCGAATTATTTTGACCCTGTAATCAAATATAGAGATATAGTATTGAATCGGGTTGGATCGGACTATAAATGTTCATAATATCTCTGATCAGTTGTTGATTATTATTTATTTAATACTAACTTTAGTAAACTCGTGTATTATACGGGTTGAAAAAATAAAATATTAAATATAATAAAATTTTATGAATTATAAAATGATAATCTAAAATAAGATATGATTAAAATTACATATGAGTAATAAAACAATGATATCAATTTTTAAACTTTTGTTTTTAAACTTTCTTTCCAAAAAAGTTAAACACTTTTTTCAAAACAATCGTATTAAAAATTTTATTTTTAAATTTTTTTATTATAACTCTTAATTTTAATTATTTTTAGTTTATATAAAATTTACCTTTTAAAAATACCAATTTTAAATATTTTTTATTTTAAAAAAAGTTAGATGTTTTTTAAAAAAATTTTAACTGTATAAAAATTATTTTCTAGAAATAACATTAATTAAAAGACATCCTTCTTAATTTATTAAAAAAATTAATATAAAAAAGAATTAAAATTTTTTAATATTTCTTAATTCAGGTAATTGTTTAAGAGGAGAGATATGCATGAAAAATAAATTTAGGGAGCTTAGAAATGTGTCAAGTGTCCCCTAAGTTACTCTTTAGTATTATATATAGATTGTGTCACGCACGATGTCGTCGTAACGCAAAGCGGGTTAACTAACTAGTTATAAATTATTAATCGATATATTAAGTAAGGTGTGTTTTAGATAGCATGTCGTTCTGAGGAGCATAACACCCGGTTTTAGAGGCGATATGTGTTTTATTATGCTTTTAATATAAACACGTGTTTTCGCTGGTTTTACACCCAAACCTTACATGCCTAACAATCATGCCTACATGAAAGGTTCATATGAGAACTAAAAAAGGTTGAGAACTTCTAACTTATGTTTTGATTCCGTTGAAAATATTAGATATCCGATCATCAGTAATATCAACGTTGCTATCGATGTACAAACAAAGAGTTACATTTCAGACAATAATGAATTATTAACCTCTAAATTGTTACACGCTATAGTTTACAAAACACAAATTAAATGAACGGTGTTTGATTATTTAATGAATTAATCATTAGCTAATTATTAAATGGAATAATTAAATAATCAAGGGTTAAACGATTTAAAATTTAAATTAAATATTTGTAAGTTTATCTGTTAAAGGAGAGATTTTAAAAAAACCACAATGTCATATGAAAACTAGAGAAAACTAATAAAACCGATCACATAACTTATAAATTTTTTTATAACTATCCTTTATATTTGTGTGTGTGTGTGTATATATAAATAAGGGTATGAATCAAATGAAAAACCGTAGCATGGTTTTAGATATACGTCACATATAGGTTACGTATATGTAACTATTTTTCATTCGACATAGTGTTACGTATACGTAAGGCTTTTCATTTACGTATTTATGTTCAACATATATGTAACAGATATTTAAATAATCTTTTAACAATTAAAATAACATAAAAGTTATGAATTATGTTATTGATTTTCGTGATTTTTTTTTATTTTCATATAACTACTACTTTTCTCAGGAACCGTCCCTTATCTGATTAAATGCTAATTAGAAAAACTACAAGTACTTTTGATAATTAATTGTTAATTGACCAAAAGTATTAAATGTCGATTACCTAAGGTGTGGATTGTAATTATTATAATTACAAATAAAGATTAGGTGGTAACCCTTAATTGCCATCACAAAGCTGCCACCCCCTTCCTTTGCGCAACCACCGTCGTAGTCCACTACCGAGCCATCGCATGCGCTGTTGCCTGCTAACCCCGCATTGCTGCCTGTTCCCACCACCGTCGCATGCTCATCGCCGCTGCTAGTCGCTGCCGTTGTTGTATGTGGTGTTTTTGGTTTTGTGAACATGTGAATAGCGAGACTGTTGTTGCACCTATCGTGTGTTTTTTTTGTTTTGACCGTCATAGGTACAACCTTTAAAATCATATGAATGCAATTGATTTAATTGTCTAACCGTGTCTTATTGGATACATGTTTGAGAATTGATTTTAAATCAACTAACGTGTATAAATGCTTCCGCTTTAGACACAAATCTGATTAATAAAACTAATAGTTTTAAAAGTTAAATCCGATGCTAGATACGTAACAAAGTCAAATGTGATTAGGGTGGCTAATATGAGGCTACAAAGAAGGGTTTAAATAAAAATAAAAAGTTGAAAACAACAAAATTGTCTTTTAGTTCTCGTGTCATTTTTGATTAAACATGTGAATGGCCTAGGTGTTTAATATGACATGAATTCACACCTAATTTTATGGTGTTAAATTCTTTTTTGTCACATCTGAATCTTCACCAATTCTTTATATACTAATCGACTTATCTACTTGTCATTCAACATGTAATTTTGATTCCAACTTTCACTTGAATATATGACGAAACCAATGATGTCCTAACCATTAACTAAATGATGTTTATGCTCGAAACTAGCTAAGGATTTTTAGAGGTCCATTGAGCCTTTAGCCAACCACTTTTTTTTTTTTTATTATTTTATTGATAACAACTCAAACATTGTAGTTTTTTTTGTATTTTGACATTTTACTATCATAAATAATGTGCTAATAAAATATCATAATTATCAGATTTGCTTAAGGAATGACAACTCAACTTCCAACTAATATACTCTTAATTTTATTTCATAGTTTATTATGGGACTCAAACCCTCGACCTTTAAAGAATGGTATATTATTTAAAACGCTAGAATATGATGGACTAAATGACTATTTATGTCAATATTTTACAGTAGATAACCGAATGGGAATGGAACACATGAAACTTGCAAATCGCTCAATATGAAAAAACTCGTGCCACACAAATGAAAAGGTATGTGGGCATAAATATTGCTTAACAAACTGAAATACTCTATCAAACTTGAGCACTCACATTAGGGCATTTCTATATTTAGATTGATTTCGAGTACCAACAAGTTTCTTAATGGGTAGTATTAAATCTAATACCAATCATCGTAGCCATATATCAGGTCCCGCTCTGATTAGTTCATGGTCCTCAAACCTCAACTTGTCACATTATACCAAGAATCAAAAACTTTTATGTGAACACACCTTTAGTTATTTCTTGATAGTTTTATATATCATAAGTACAAACTAGAATATAGTTTCAAGGGTATTCAAGCTTATAAGGAATGAGGAGCCTCCTCAAACTCCTACATGTTACATAATGATAAGAAAAAATGATTTAGGTGGTAAATACCTGGATTAAGTGATTTTAAAAATATTTTTTAGTGTTATTTAGTATCTAATACTCATTTTCATGTGTAGTATATAAAGGGTGACTCTAATTCACCACTTACACAAAAGTGACCAGGTAAAAAAAATTCTAAGTTTGTCTTCAACCATTAATCACTATTACAGAAAGAAGGAATATTGACAAAACAGCCACAAATGATATGGTATCACTAAAAAATCCTTTTGACTTTATGTTTAAGAAAGTTAGATTCCATAATTTTGTATTTTGTATATATAATGATCAAGTTCTATTAACATAAGAAATCTACCTTAAGAAAAGGTGGTGTGTGAGGCCAAAGTTAACCACCTATTTCTGTATTTAGGCATGGCAGCACAATTTTAGATATGGTTTTGTATGTAATGTCAAAAAAATTGATCTTTAGGTGAACATTATAAGTGCGCTTGTATTTTACATGGATTTGAAATTTTGAAATCCTAATAGAACATAATTTGAACTACGGATTCAGATTCAAATTCTGAGATTTGAATTGGGTCGGCATTCG
Organism: Flaveria sonorensis; assembly: GCA_025506505.1. Taxonomy (NCBI): domain Eukaryota; kingdom Viridiplantae; phylum Streptophyta; class Magnoliopsida; order Asterales; family Asteraceae; genus Flaveria; species Flaveria sonorensis. Next base: position 68,676,961 of record CM046423.1, read on the forward strand.
GCAACCTATTCAGAGTTAGATTTTAAAATCGAAATCAAATTCAAATTTTGTGATTTTCAACCCAAAAAACCCAAACATTGAATTCAAATTATATAATATATAATATTCTTATTTTTAAATTAATTTTTATCTCGTTTTCTCCAATTGGGTTTATTCAAACTAATCCGAATTCAAATCTTCTATTTCGAATGGTTTTCAAATGCTAGTCCTAAGACCATTGTAGTGGACAAGGAGTGAGCCTTAATAATGATGATATGGACACAAATGCGGCTCTAAACACAAGTCGTGTTAGTTATAGGGAGTTTCAAACCTATGAGGCGTTAAGCTTTAAATGGTCTTCAATTCAAACACAACTTTGGCTATAATATTACATCAATAGTGTTCTAAACACTAATTAACCACAACACTTGATTTAAAGGCCAGTAAAATGATTTTTGTCTATATGGCACCTAGGTGACATTTTAACTAAACAATCACTACATATTATCTAATTTCTACCGAAAAACAATTAGATGAGCACCCTACCAACAAGCTAGGAAGAAACATGAACTAAAATTAGTCGTCTTGTTTCTATAACATTACTGTAAGGTTATTTTGTATACTAGGCGGGTTGAAAAAAACTTTGTTCCATCTAATTCAAAATGCATCAACACTTCTTGCTATTGTGATTTAGTAGCATATCAAACAACACCCACTTAACATGGAAATGAATTGCAAATTACACCATAATCTTATACATTCAGCACTTCTTGGTATTATGATTTAGTAACACAAATTGGTGTTGAAATTAGAGATGAAAAGCACCTCACATCCAAATTCAAAGTAAAACCATGTTATGAATACATAATTAAGGAAGTTATATGATATTTACGTAATTTATTTTTGTAATTACGCAAACATATGCCTACGATTGCACTTAAAATAATAATTACTCAAGTTGTAAAAATAATTATTCAAGTTATATTAGAATTATACAGGTTATGTAAATAACTACTCAAGTTATATTTATTATTAGGTGCGGTAAAAGTTACTCAGATTATAAAAAGAATATTTACTCAAGTTATATGATAATTACATAAGTTATGTTTATAGTTATACGGTTAATAATCATGCAAGTTATCACACAACACATGTATGTTTTTTTAAAATACCGATTTTCTTTTATAAAGAAAGTATACTATAAATATATTAAAGAGAATAAAATGCTTGATTTTATAGTGTAATTTTTTTAAGAATGATGTCGTATAAAAAAGTTATATGTGTTTAAAAAAATTGGAGGAACTTGAAAAAAATCAACAGTTGTAAACTATTTTTAAATCTACCTCTCCAAACCCCTTTCAGACATAATAATTTCATCTTCTAATCTGAACCGTTCATCACTCAAATCAAATGTGGATATTACTTCATAAAATTCTCACGAAAACACCACTTTATAAAATATAATATCATAATAGAATGCACATGAAAACAATGATAATAAATAAAAAAAACCTTGTTTAAGGTCGAAAAGAGTAAAAGATGATATCATTTCTCTTTTTAATAAGCTTTTAATATAAACTAGTGCTGAAATCAGCCCTAAACCTGGGTTTGCTACGACCAACTCGGTAATAACCACTTATCACCGTCGAAATCCATATATCTATTCAAATCGTTAAACGTAGGTCGAGTAAAGCTCTAAAATGCAAACCCTAAAAATCCTCAAAATCTCAAATCACTCTGTAAAACTAACATTCTGTTGTCGGTAATGGTACCCAATGAACTCATTACTGCTATCATCTCCGATCAAACCCTCTCTGGCGAATGGATCAAATCCAGTGTCCTCTGATTTCACCCCAAACCCTCATCTATTACGTTCATCTTCAATTAATGAGTACAGATAGCAAAAGTAAATAGAAGGTGAGGTGGTGGATGCTTAAAACGCAACACGCATCACTTGCATTAATAATACCCAAAAAACTTGTGTTCACTATAACAACTGACCAAGAATTTAAATATAGATTATGATTTGTTATTTTGATTTTATTCATTTTCATTTCATTGATAAGGTCATGTAGATTTGCTAATACAAAAATTCTTCTTTAATCTATCAAATGTAAAATTTTTCGAAAAATGAATTATAAGTTAATTACAAAATCATTAGAGGTGACTGGCACATATGTTTATAATAATTATACATGTTTTTTTTTTCTCTCCACCACTAGAAAAAGATTCAAATTCCAAGAAAACGAATAATAGTTCACTGCTGAATCAAAGTCGCCAATGCCAGAAATTCACTTTTCCTTTATAATCCGCTAATATTGTATTCATGCCTTATTTAATATGTTTGATGTTCTAGATTGGTTTTGATGTATCATCTTAACGTGAAAGGGACACTCTCTCACAATACCACACTACGTTATAGACCGATAAATTATATTTTATCAAGTCTCACTGAATAATATCATCAAATTTAAAGGGAACACTCATGTAGACAATTTGTCGTTTTAAAGAATAACTTCATAAAGTTTAAAAGTTGCAAACTAAAATTAAAAACTACATTAAAACAAAAACATTAAAGACAAAAAAATATACTTAGACTAAAAATTTATAAATCAAACTCCGAACACGTAGGCGGGCAATTTGCGTTCAAGGACGTTTTTTAACATTGGCTCGGGAACATTGTCTTGTGGTTTAAGGAAAATCTCCATGTACTGGTCTAGCGTTTCGCGAAGCACCGTCTCTCGTTATAAGTCTAGGAAGGCCAATTTCGATTCGGTTACTTTCATATGAAATGCTTTCCATTCCCTTCTTTGCTCCATTTATTTTTCCCTCATCGCTTTGTAATCGCTTATGGCCCCATTCAACGTTGTTTTGCTTGAAGACTCCCTCGCTTTACTGCTTTTACTCTCGGCCAGGTTGGTGTCGCGTTTTCGTTGAGGTAGGGGAGGGGGCTTCAAACGGGCTAATTTGAGCTTACGTATTGGCCTGATTCCAAAGTTTTAGTTCTCTTTGTTGTTTGAGTACCATACGTTGTAGTCATAACCTTCACAGGCTCCCATTTGACATGGCTCCTTACAACCTTTCATGTCTTGATGCATGTAAAATCTTTCTTCTTGTAAACCTTTTTGTATTCGCTTAACGTTTTGAGGACGATATCCTCATTGTTGCTTCCGTTCGTCCAATGATGTTTTTATATATTTTAAAAATGAAAAGTTAATTGTGTCGTAATATAATTATAAAAAAAGTTAATGTAAAAAATATACCATTTGAATAGAGATCCCATCAAAAAGACTCATCTTTAGATTCATTCTTCCCAATTTGGAATTCAACTTATTAATGATTCGGTTTGTTCCACAAACAGTGATGTTAAAGTGTTTAAACACATTATTTCAAAACAAACTGCTTTTTTGATGGTATCCAAGTCTAGGGTTTTCAGATACATAAATCAAACCTTTTGCCAAAGCTTCCTCCTCATTTTCATCCCAAGGCTTGGTAGTTGTCTAGGTCTTCGATTTACCTTTCGACTAGATTTCGATTGGAGGGGTTTTCTTCCACACGAATGTCTTCATCCTCATTTTGATAAACTTGTAGATCATCATATACCTCGTTATGTTCATCTTTTTCTTCTTCAGCTTCTTGTTGGTGTTCTTCTTCTTCTATGTGATGGAATTGGGTTTGAAGAGAATTCGACATGTTTTAATGCTACATAAATTGTGGGAGGTGGTACGTGGGTATAGTTGGGTGGTATTATGATGATTCGTGGATATTGTTGGAGATGGTTGAGACGATTTGTACAGGTTGCTAAGCCAGTTAGTTGTATGTGGTGGTGGGGTTAAACGGTTGGTGGATAGAAGAAACTGTTTCCCTAGGACCCGCATGCGCCTTCGGTTTATGTTTTTTGATGCTTTAGGTTCGGGATTTTGTGGATTTTTTGCTGAGGATCTCATAGTGTGTAAAATTAGAAATGAGTGGAAGAGTTTATCGAGATTGATGTAAAAAAATTGATATAATTGGTTTATATATATAGTGTTTAAGGAAAAAAAAATAGCCGGGAGGGGGCGTGCAACGGTAATATGGGGAGAGTGTCATGACGAGTTTATGCCATGAGGAGATAATTCGACGTAGAGAGGGGTGGCGGTGTGCCGCTCGGCCTAGACCCACGTTGTGGGCTCACAACTGGTGCGCCCCTCCACCCTTAGTGGTTTTCTTTCTCGTATTTAATTTTATTGTTTATGTGGTGATACTATGTTTAGTAGGGGTGTTCAAAATTGGATATCCGAATTTCGGATAGTGGATTCACTATCCGAATTCTAAAAAAAATATGTATATTTTAATAATTTTTATAAAAATATAATATTTTTTATTAAAAAAGTTTTCGTATATCTGAACTTTTTATAAAAATATCCGAAATACTAGAAAATATCCGAAATTTCTAATTAATATTTTTATTTATTATCAAAATATTTCGGATAATTCGGATATTCAAATATCCAAAAATCCTCAAAAACACTATTCGGATATTTCAGATTAGGATTTTCGAACATTTCGAATTATGTTTCGGATATGAATATTTTTGAATACCCTTAAATTATTATTTGGTGTATCTGGCATATTGCTAAGTTTTTTTAATGGAATATTGGTTAAAACACCGTATGATGATTATTTTCTATGAACTTTGACTACAACAACACACAGTGACACACAGTGTTATCACACTTAAAATACATCGATTCAAAACGTCATCACTAAGATTAGGCTGATTAGTTCACTACTTCACCATTATATGATTTTGAACTGTGAAGGTTAGTTTACGAACATTTATTCACAGCAGAAGCACCGGTGGTTTTCGATGGTGACCGGTGTCCGGTGGTCGGTGGTCCGGTGATAGCTATGAATCAACTCATTTCCAATCATGAATGCATTTGATGTCTTTCTGGTGTCATGGATGAGTTCAATTACAGAAGAATTGAAGCGGTGAATTAGTTCCATTAAGGAGATACTGTCGATTCTGTTCAACCCACATCGGTACAACGATGAACTTGTAGCTGCTACATATGATCCACCTCTGCAGCAATCATCGTCCCTTCGGGGACATCCGATAAAATTGGAACGATACAGAGAAGATTAGCATGGCCCCTGCGCAAGGATGACACGCACAAATCGAGAAATGGTCCAAATTTTTTTCTTAAATCCGTTCATCGTCTTCTTCGCAGAAACCCCAGCTTTTTTTCCCAGTTCTTCACTGTGGTTTCATCGATGGTCGACATTGTAGGTACTGAACCCTAATTTCAATCGTTTTTGGTGATTATCATCTCCTTATGGTGAACTAGGGCTTCAGAATGTCTGATTATGGTTTCAATTTCAGTTTCTTAGTTCGTTTTTTTGCACATTTTTTACTCAAAATGGGGCCATTTGAAGATGCTTTTAAGTTTGATCAACTAATCTGAAAGTTACGGTGATGTTAAATATGTCAAACTATAAGCCGATCTCTAGTATGTGTGGTTATCTTAATGAATTTGTCATATGTTAGCTACAGTAATCTTCAAACAATGAGTTTGGTGTCCAAAAAGCAGTAAAAATTGATGTTTTTAAGCTATAAATATAGTTGTCATCATTATTTGAATATCTTATTGTATGTGAATATAGATGTTGATTGTATGTAAAAGGTATAGTTTCTGAAAAATCAATACATTAATGAAAGTTACGGTGATGTTAAATATGTCAAACTATAAGCCGATCTCTAGTATGTGTGGTTATCTTAATGAATCTTGTCATATGTTAGCTACAGTAATCTTCAAACAATGAGTTTGGTGTCCAAAAAGCAGTAAAAATGATGTTTTTAAGCTATAAATATAGTTGTCATCATTATTTGAATATCTTATTGTATGTGAATTATAGATGTCTGATTGTATGTAAAAGGTATAGTTTCTGAAAAATCAATACATTAATGATCTTGTTTCTTCTTCCAGTGTAACTGTGTAAGATATTATATATCATATAAATCCATGAACTGCCAGTGACATGGATAAGTTAATCTCACAATTACTGATTCTTGTGGCTGCAAGATCCTTCCTTTTGGTATAAATTGCATATACGTTTGATGAATTCCTTATGTTCTTCATGCTTCAAGAAATCTTTGTTTGTGGAAGCTGTTTAAATATTTGTTGATGGACTCATCTGAACTTGATTTGAGGAATCTTTAACTAGATCCTTCCTGAGGCGCGCTTAAGGCATGAGGCTCTAGAGGCAATCAGGAAAACGCCTCAGGGCTTTGAGGCGGCGCTTCATGCACGTCTAGGTCAAATTTGGTCAACATCGGTCGAGATTGGGCCTGTAAAAGGATGCTACGCAGAAATAACCAAAGGGGTGATGAGATTATGAATGATTTACAGGGTAAAAAAAGCCATTATCTAAAAATGTTTAGATAAATGCAACTTTGGCTGTACATATGGCTTATTTTGTTGTACATAGAACAGCGCCTCGCATACGTGAGGCTCTCGCCTCATGCCTCACACATAGGGCCTCGGCTTTTCAAAATTATACGCCTTGGAGCGCCTAACGCTTTTTAAAACCAAGGTCCCACCATGAGACGCGCCTTCCTTGTACCTGTCCCGCTTGCCCAGAATAATGATTGAGAGTAGGAACTGTAATGACAAAGATCAAGAATTGGATATGAATTGTGACCCAACAGAAGGAGAACTTAATGGTGGAATGTGCTTGCATGACTTGTGCACAGCAGTACAAGCAAAATTAAAGACGATTGTGTGGAGACAAACAGCCAAGTCATCAAATGTAGTTGATCTCAGGCTATTTTACATGTATTTGTTATCCCTTTTAGCATATAAAACTTTGTTAAAGTAGAATACATTGTGTGTTTGGTTAATCAGATTTTGGCTGACCCTAAGCCTGACAAACAGTCGGGTTGGGTAACGAGTCAAAACAGGTTCCGACAAAAATAGACTTGGGTTAAAACGAGGCGTTTTAAATAACTCATGATGATGGTCTGGCAGTGGTGTTGCGCTGGGGGGGGGGGGGGGGGGGGGGAGTTATTGCTGTTTGATCTCAAAGCTACCAAAGGTGAGGTTAAGGTAATTTAATCAAATAGTGTGTTTCCTCTTCTGATTAAACATCTTGCACTTTATATATCATATAAAATCATGAACTGCTAGTTGCATTGATATATGATGAATTTACAAGCTTTTGTGCACTTTGTAATTTTTTGACTAACTATGGCTGGTTGGATTAAAGAATGGAGAACTTGGAAGTTGTAACCATTGAGCTAAACTTGGGCTAGATCATGACAGTAAGCGGTGTTAAATGGGTCTTGTTGGCTGGCTAGCAGGGTCAAACCTGGCACGAAATGAACTTGACTAGCACATTGAAGTCATATCAAACACATTAACCCAAACATAACACAAAATTCACGAGTTGACATGAACACTACCTCTTTTACTCCAAATTTATGTTTTCTATAAAATTTTTTTCATATTCGTACTCTAAAATTACATTTTAAAACAAAAACATATATATTACTTTATAAATTATAAACCTTGTTGCTCTTTATGACATAAACATATTTTTTTAAGAATATATATGAATAAACCCGTTGAACGTGACACGAACATGACTCGTTTAGCTAAACGTGTTCACAGGTTTGCTGGTAAATGTTGGAACTTGTTTAGGGTGGCGTCATGTTTTTGTGTCGCATACAAATTCAATGCTCTAATGAAGGTTACCATTTTTATTTTGTTGATTTATTTACGGGTTGATTATCTTCGTCTTATGTTGAACTATGCCATCAAATATATTTAATGCTACTAAAGTTGCTATGGTAAGATTAGGAGGAGGTATTCATCAAACTTCAGCAGTTGAATCCTTTTCACATATGAGAAGATACATCATATATGATTGAGTTTGCAATTTCAGTTTTTCAATTTATTTGTGTGCACATTTTGCCCTTTTAGTAAGTTCTATGTCGGCACCTTTAATCATTTGAATGTGATTGAATTAGACAATGCATTGGATTGGATATTTGGGTTTGTCATTTGTGTTGAATTGATTTTCAAAATACAATAGTATATGAGTTTCGTTAAAATTACCAACTTAATTATACTCAATTAACTTTGTGTTTTTTTCAGGTAGCGGTGCAGTTAAACAAGATAAAAGGGTATTGCTTGATATAACATGCTCTACTTTATATGCACATGAAGTAAGAGGAAAGGCTTTTGTTGTCACGTGTTTTTATCTCTATAAAAGGGTTTGTAAAGTTCTCTGTTATTCATGTTATTGTAGACCTTTGCAATTGTTTATAGAGTTATGGAGTAGATTCTTTTGGTATTGTTTTGAGTTTGTAAGTGGATTTTTAAACACTTGACCCAACCAAATTCACCTTACATGACAAACAAAAAAAAAAACAGTTACATGACCAAAAGTGGATTTTCGAAACAACGTGACCCAACCAAATTCACCTTATGGTTTCTATTAAAAAACCACGAAGAAGAAAATTTGACAATTGAATAAAAAATGCTATCCTTCTTCTTGTTATTTCTGTTGAAAACAGTCATTCCAGAACCACCATAACACCCACAATAACATGATCTTATTAATCTGTGTAGCTTCATTCACCCTTTCTTCGCTTTGGTTTATTCGGAAGAGTCAACCCAGTCACAGGTTAGCTTTAACTTTTTAGAGGGAGGAAAAACCACCTCCAACCAATCTAAAAATAGCATTCTTATTGAAATATATGTATTCCGATTCATTGTCAAACATATGTTACATGCATATTATCAATTGCTGGTTAACTTTGGGAATGTTTTGTGTTTCATGTTATGCTTTCTAGCTAGTCAATTATGTGCTTAAAGGTTGCAGCTAATTAGTGATGTAGTTGGGCTTAAGGACTAGCTGGATTTTGGGTTACTCGAAATATGCAACTGGGCTCACGACCCCTCTAGGGAGGATCCTTCTTGATGACGAGATAACCTAATTAGCTTAGGGTTTACCTCAAGCTTGTATAAAAGAGAGAATACATATGAGGTTGATATATCTAGTGAATGTAAATCTTGCAGACATCATCGTGTGATCTGCATCTTCTTCTTTGATTTACCAAGAACCAAGTACTTATATTTGATAAAATAGTTTCGTCTTTGCCTAGACGAAACTATTTTATCTAATCTTATGTATTTCGGTAAATCATATTGATGACATGAATATAGTTCTCTTTGTATCGTTTAAGTTCTTATTATTCGTTAATTTTGTTCTTGTTTGTTTTTTAAGTTTGAATGGTTGTGATTTGAATCAATAGTAGTTGAGATTTTGATGTTACGACAATTCTGTCCTTAAACTATGTTATAAATATGATCCGTTGCCTCCACATAACAAAAAAAATATTATTATTCTACAATATGTTTCAAGTTGCATTTCTTAAACCAAAACGATCGACATGGCTTAAGCGTACCGTGCCTTTCAAAAAGCATTTAGAAACTTTACATGTTTTTAATTTAGTATGTGTAAAGAGGTTGTTGGCGCAAATTCCCGCAATTGAACAAGTTGGCTTGGCCTGGGTCAACCAAATAGACAAGTCGGCCAACTAGGGTTAATTTTGGTATATTTGAATAATTTAGGTTTGTCAATCGTTTTTTCTTACGTCTATCGTCTTTCTTTTATCTTTTCTACGTATATAAATAATCCAAGTTCTATGTGAGTAGATATAAAAAATAACAATACATTTGAGAAGAAAAAAATACTCTATTTGAAAGATTGACACCCATTAAACTTAATTTAAATTTTTTTAAAACGGTATATACACGTACTCTTAAATTATTTCGTATTATATACAAATTAAATTATTTCATATTACATACAAATTAAAGCAAGAAGTATTATGAATAAAGTAAAGTTTAAATACATTGTTTGGTTGAGTGGTCTTCATCATCAATCATTCCATCTCTCATCGTCAATCGATAATCTTTAACCAAAACTCCAGAACATTGAAGCATTTTCCCCATACTTGCAGTTTGATTATCATGATGCAATTTGGATACCGTATATTCAGTTCATATATCCCACATCGACACAACGAAGAACTTTTAGCTGCTACATATGATCCGTTTCTGCAACAATCATCGTCCCTACGGGGACATCCGATAAAATTGGAACGATACAGAGAAGATTAGCATGGCCCCTGCGCAAGGATGACACGCACAAATCGAGAAATGGTCCAAATTTTTTTCTCAACTATTTCTCTGTTCATCGTCTTCGCAGAAACCCTAATTCTTTTGAGTTCTTCACGGTGCTTTCATCGATGGAGCGTCGACATTGTGGGTACTGGACCCTAATTTTAATCGTTTTTGGGTAATTATCATCTCCTTATGATGAATTAGGGCTCCAAAACGATGAAACGCCGATGAAGCATCCGTGGGTAGAATTTGAGGAGGTATACATTGAAATATCAATTTTAGAAAACTGTTTTTTATCTGTGTGCGTTTGCATAAGATCCTATGTCTGATTTCGGTTTCAATTTCAGTTTCTTAGTTCGTTTTTGTGCACATTTTTAGCTCAAATTGGGGCCCTTTGAAAGTTGCTTTTAAGTTTTATCAACTAATCTGCAAGTTATGGTGATGTCAAATACGTCAAATTATTAACTGATCTCTAGTTTGTGTGGTTATCTTAATGAGTCTTGTGATATGTCAGCTACAGTAATCTTCAAACAATAAGTTTCGTGACCAAAAATCAGTAGAACTGAAGCTATATAATTCTCATCATTATTTGAATATTATTGTATGTGAATTATAGATGCCTGATTGTATGTGAAAAGTATACTTTCTGACAATTTAATACATTAATGATCTTTGTTTCTTCCTCCAGTGTAAGATATTACATATTATATATCATATAAATCATGTTTACATGAACTGCCAGTGACATGGATAAGTTAATCTCACATTTAATGCTTCTTGTGGCTGCAAGATCCTTCCTTTTGGTGTAAATTGCATATATGTTTGATGAATTCACATGTTCTTCATGCTTCAAGATATCCTTGTTTGTGGAAGCTGTGAAAATCTTTGTTGATGGACTCATGTGAACTTGATTTGAGGAATCTTTAGCTAGTCCTAACATGAGACGCGCCCTCCTTGTGCCTGTCCCGCTTGTCAACAAGACTGATTCAGGTTACGGGTTCGGGAATGGAACCTGTCCCAGAATAATGATTGAGAGTAGTAACTGTAATGACAAAGATCAATAATCGGATATGAATTGTGACCCAACAGAAGGAGAACTTAATGGTGGAATGTGCTTGCATGGCTTGTGCACAGCGGTACAAGCGAAATTAAAGACAATCGTGTGGATACAAACAGCCTAGTCATCAAAGGTAGTTGATCTTGGGCTAGTTTATATGTGTTTGTTTTCCCATTTTAGCATCTAAAATTCTGTTAACAGTAGAATACTCTGTTTTTCTCCTCCTTTTCCTTGCATCTACAGGTGTTTGAAATGTTCCTGTATTACTATTGTGGCTGCAGTTGATTAATTCATAATTGTACTGGCTAGTTGTCGTAAGCTGACCCAGTAAACAACGACCTGTGTGTTTGGTTAATCAGATTTTGGCTGACCCTGACAAACAATCGGGTTGGGTAACGAGTTAAAACAGGTTCTGACAAAAATGGACTTTGGTTGAAATGAGGCATTTTAATTTACTCATGATGATGGTCTGGCAGTGGTGTCGGGGGATGGCTTATTAATAATACATGCCTGGTTCTCTTCTTGCTGTTTGATCTTAAAGCTACCAAAGGTGAGGTTAAGGTAAGTTAATCAATTAACTTTGTTTCCTCCTCTGATTAAACATCTTGCACTTATATATCATATAAAATCATGAGCTGCTAGTTGCGTTGATTTATGATGAATTTACAAGCTTTTGTGCACGCTGTAATTTTTTAACTAACTATGGTGGGTTGGATTAAAGAATGGAGGGCTTGGAACCATTGAGCTAAACTTGGGCTGGATCATGATAGTAAGAATGGGTCTTGTTAGCGGGCTAGCAGGGTCAAACCTGGCATGAACTGAACTTGACACACACATTAAAGTCGTATCAAACACATGAACCGAAACGTAACACTAGTATTCACTATTCACGAGTTGATATGAACACTACCTGTTTTACTCCAAATTTATGTTTTCTATAAAAAATTTTTTCAATATTAGTACTCTAAAATTACAATTTAAAACAAAAACATACATATTACGTTTTAAATTAGAAACCTTATTGCTCTTTCCTCTTATCTTTCAGATTATGACAAAAAATGCCCAATCAGTTAAGTTATGACATAAACATATTTTTTAAAGAATATATATAAATAAACCCATTAAACGGTCAACTTGTGACACGAACATGACTCGTTTAGCTAAACGTGTTCACAGGTTCGCTGGTAACTGTTGGAACTCGTTTAGACTAACCCAAAACCACAAATTTAGTTTTAGGTTCGTGTCATGTTTTTGTGTCGTATCCGAAATTCAATGCTCTAATGAAGGTTACCATTTTTATTTTGTTGATTTATTTAGTGGTGGATTATCTTCTTCTTATGTTGAACTATGCCATCAAATATATTTAATGCTACTGAAGTTGCTATGGTAAGATTTAGAGGAGGTATTCATCAAACTTCAGCCGTTGAATCCTTTTCACATATGAGAAGATATTTGATTGTGTTTGCAATTTCAGTTATTCATTTTATTTGTGTGTACATTTTGCCCTTTTAGTAAGTTCTCTTTTTGTATTATGCTGTAATATGTAAGTACTTTATGCAGTTTGGCTTGTACTTTTTCTATAAAGGTTATAAAACCCTCCCCTGAAGTGATGTTCGGCATCTTTGATCATTTGAATGTGATTGAATTAGACAATGCATTGGATTGGGTATTTGGGTTTGTCATTTGTGTTGAATTAACTTTGTGTTTTTTACAGGTTGTGTTGCAGTTGAACAAGATAAAAGGGTGTTGCTTGATATAACATGCTCTATTTTATATGAACATGAAGTAAGAGGAAGGGCTTTTGTTGTCACATGTTCATATTTCTATAAAGTGAAGATTGATGCTGCATAGGGAGAACACTACATAGGGTTTGTAAAGTTCTCTGTTATTCATGTTATTGTAAACCTTTGCAATTGTTTATAGAGTAATGGAGTAGATTTTTTTGTATTGTTTTGAGTTTGTAAGTGGATTTTTAAACACTTGACCCAACTAAATTCACCTTACATGAAGGACAAAAAACTGTTAAATGAACAAAAGTGGATTTTCAAAACAACTTGATCCAACCAAATTCACCCCTTATGGTTTCTATTAAAGACCACAAATAACAAAAAATGCTATCCGTCTTCTCGTCGTTTCGGTCGAAAGTAGAGTCATTCGGGAACCACCATAAGACCCACAATTACATCATCTGTGTAGCTTCATTCACCTCTTTCTTCACTTTGGTTAATTCAGAAAAGTCAATCCAGTCACAAATAAGTTTTAGCTTTTTAGAGGGAGAAAAAAACCACCTCTAAACAATTTAGAAATAGCAATTTTGATGAAATATATGTATTCCGATTCAATACTAAACATATAATATATGCATATTATCACATTGTTGGTTTACTTTGGGATGCTTTGTGTTTCATGTTATGTTGAGGATAATGGATGTAGGCTATCTAGCCAATTATGGGTTAAAGGCTGCAGCTAATTAGTGATATAACTAGGCATAAGGACTAGCTGGATATTGAACTACTGGAAATATACAATGGGGCTCAAGAGTTCTTTTTAATGACCATATTACCTAATTAGCCTTAGTATTTGTCTCAAGTTTAATAAAAAAGAAAACACAAGAGGTTGATATATCTGGTGAATTTAAATCTTGCAGACATCATCATGTGATCTGCATCTTCTTCTTTGATTTATCAAGAACCAAGTACTTATTTTCGTATTTGCCTAAATGAAACACTTTTGTCTACTCTTGTGTATTTCGGTTCATACTTGAAGTCAAGTAGTGACGTGCCTTAGCCTTAGCCTTAGCCAAGCCAAGCTAAGGTTTTTAGTCATCAAGAGTAGTCAGGGATGATTACAGACTTTCACATCAACACAATGAGATAAAGTACATTCGGGCCAATGTTTTTCTCTCCCTCTCCCATGAACATCCTTCTTTGTCTCTATGTTCCTTCCTTCTCACAAAACTTGTAACGGTCTTTCGCAGACCATGTGTAAATAAAAACATTAGTTTGCTTCTATCCTACTTTTCTTCACGTCGGTCATCTTTTATACATCTCTTCCTTCACGTCTGTGAATATGTCTTTGGCTTGCGAACTCTAGGTGGCGATGTGGTGTTCGTTATTTCTTGACCCCAACAAGCCGATTGAGAGATGGATATAGGAATGGTGAGTAGATAATGAATCTTATGTTTGTGGAACCAACGATGATGGTGGTAGACTGGAGTTGAGAAAGAGAGGGTGATTGGGATGAAGAAGGTGACTAACTGACTACTCACACTATTGGGATTTTTCTTTGTTTTCGATTTGCCGGTCCTATGCGATTGCTGCTGCATGTTGTGGCCTTTTCATTTTTTTTTAATTTAAACCTTCATGCTTTGCTCACTTTTGTTATCAATTGAGTTGTTATGTGTTTTAGCTGCTGCACCACAATTAAAGTATTTGTTGAGGTTTTTATAGATTGCTACTTTAATTCAATGCTATATTGGGTCGGACTTTAGTATGATGGTTAATTTTGTGATTTCAGGTGTTTCTCGGTAGAGGGTTCTTTGTTTCAGTTCGGATTGGTGTATGTCGGAAGTAGGGCTGCAAACGAACCGAACGAACACGAACAAGGCCTTGTTCGTGTTCGTTCGTTAAGAAATAAACGTGTTCATGAACTGTTCACGAACACTTACCGAACGAGATCCTTTGTTCGTGTTCGTTCATTAAGAAAATGAACATGTTCATGAACTGTTCATGAACTGTTCATGAACACTTACCGAACGCAAATGAACACAAACAAAAGCAAACGAACATAAACAACTGTTAATGAACATGACGAACACAAAAAAGTTCATAAACACAAATGGATACAATTGATTATAAATTTATTTTAGAATAAAATTTACATTTTATTACAAACATTACACAAAATCAATCAAAAATAAATAAGTACTTAACATAAATATAAAAAAATAATTGATATAATAATCAATTAAGAATATAAATGAACACATAAACGAACATAAACGAACACATTATCGAATGTTAACGAACGGACATTAATGAACATAAACGAACACATTATCGAACGTTCACGAACATAAATGAACGAACGCGGCTTGTGTTCATGTTCGTTCGTTTAACTAAAAGAACGAAATTTTCTTGTCCGTGCTCGTTCATTTACTAAACGAACGAACATAAACGAACTTCCCGCCGAACGGTTCACGAACTGTTCGCTGAACGTTCAGTTCGTTTGCAGCCCTAGTCGGAAGCACCGAAGCGGCCCAAACAGGGGGTACCCGTTTTGGGTACTTTCTGGAATCGGAAACGAGTCCGAAACGCTTCGATTGCATACCGGTACCGGGTGTTATTTAAGGCCAAGTTTCCATGGAGTTTCGGCTTAATTTTAGGGTTTCGGTATAAAACTCTAAAATTCCCTCAAACTACCACCGCCTAATCGTCTTCTTCGAATGATCTGTGCGAGATTCAACAGCATAATCGACTTTTCCTTTGCGTTAGAGGTGAACAGCGAACATCATCGACTTTTGCTTTGGAGGTGAACAGCGAACATCATCGACTTTTGCTTTGGAGGTGAACAGCGAACAGCCGAACATCCTGTTACAGTGTTACTTCATCGAGACATCGACTTTTGGAGATGAGAACTGAGAACTGAGAAGATTATCAGTCACTTTTTGAATTTTGACTAAATTGACTATTGAATTTTGACTAAATGTTAATTAAATATTTGGATGCATGACTTCAAGTCTGCAACACAACAACAATGATAGATTATATATATTATAGTTAAATTTTTACATTAGTTAACAAGAAGTTTAAAATATTATAATATTATTCATGAATCGTGATGAACTTGATTGTTTATTCTTATTGTCTGGGTGTCATAAGCTGAACAATAAGGCTTCAATCGATTATGGCTTCTCAAAAAACACAAGAGTCATCAACATCAATAGAAGAACCACCATTGTGGGATTATGTTACTAAAATCGAAAAGCAAGGTAACGGAGGAACATGGAAATTTAAGTGCAACTTCTGCAGTGAAATCAAACAAGGATCATATTCTAGGGCTAGAGCACATTTGCTTGTATAAAAGGTAATGATCATTGAATCATTAATTAGTATTCTATGTTGATTGTATCATACTATCATATTTTATGATTCATTGATTCGTATTGTATATTTATAAATTATAATTTGCATTCTATATAGGTCTTGGGATTAGTATTTGCAAGAAAGCAACATCAGGTGACAAACTTGAGATGAAACGATTAGAAGATGCGCACGAAGAGAAGAAAGCCGAGTAAAAAACCAAAGAAGTCAGGTTGCCATGTGAATATGGTATTGGATTTAAGAAAAGAAAAGGTATTTCAAACCCTATTGAAAGAGCTTTTGGTGTTGAAATTAAAGACCAACTGGATCAAGAAATAGCTAGAATGTTTTATATTAGAGGTTTACCTTTTAATCTTGCAAGAAATCCTCACTATGTAAGGGCTTTTCAGTTTGCTGCTAACAACAAATTTGATGGTTATGTCCCTCCTGATTACAATAAGCTTAGAACAACCTTACTACAGAAAGAAAAAGATAATGTTCATAGGCTATTGGAACCACTTAGGTCTACATGGAAAGAAAAAAGTGTGACTATTGTGAGTGATGGTTGGAGTGATCCTACAAGAAAGCCTCTGATCAATTTCATGGCTACCTCAAGTAATAGTCATTTGTTTCTGAAGGCAGTTAATTGTTTTGGGGAAGTAAAAAATCGATTTTTTATTGCTTATTTGATAAAAGAAGTCATTAGTGAAATTGGTCATCAAAAAATTATGCAAATCATTACTGACAATGCAGCAAATTGTAAGGCGGTTGGAGAGATTCTAGAGAGTCAGTTTCCTCACATCTATTGGCCACCATGTGTTGTTTATACACTTAATCTTGCTTTGAAGAACATTTGTTCACCAAGGAATGTGGAAACAAATGAAACAACATATGAAGAGTGCAAATGGATAAAAGAAGTTCACGGAGATGCGCTTGCAATAAAAAATTTCATTATGAATCATAACATGAGACTCTCGATTTTCAACAAGTTCACTCCTCTTAGACTGCTTTCGGTTGCAGATACTCGCTTTGCCTCCATCATTGTGATGCTTAAAAGATTGAAATTAATCAAAAGGGGTCTTCAAGCTATGGTCATAAGCGAAGAATGGTCTTCATATAGAGAAGATGACACTGTGAAAACAAGCTTTGTTAAAGAAAAAATTTTGGATGATGAATGGTGGGAAAAAATATCATATATTCTTAGTTTCACTGGACCTATATATGAGATGATTAGAGTTTGTGACACCAACAAGCCATGTTTACACTTGGTCTATGAGATGTGGGATTCGATGATTTAGAAAGTGAAGATTGAGATCTATAAGAAAGAAAAACATTCGGCATATGATTTAAGTATCTTTTATGATGTTGTGCATGATATTTTAGTGGCTCGATGGGTGAAAAATAACACTCCCCTACATTGTTTAGCTCACTCTTTAAATTCAAGGTATATGATTTTAAGCTATATACTTGATTTCTATTATTTACTTATGTTTTCACTTTTGAATGTTGTAGATATTATAGTGATGAATGGTTACTAGATGATTCTAAAAGGCTTGCTTCATATAGAGATGGTGAAATATCATAAGAAAGGATAAAATGTTTTAAAAGGTTGTTTCCTAATGAAGATGAGCATAAAAAAGTTCTTGATGAATATGCAATGTTTTCAATAAAGAGTGGTCATTTTGAGGATTTAACAAACATTTCACAAATGGCTAGTATGAAACCCAAAAATTGGTGGGCTAACTTTGGTGTTCAAACTCCTTTCCTCCAAACTTTGGCTTTTAAATTACTTGGACAACCTAGTTCTTCTTCTTGTGCTGAGCGTAATTGGAGTACTTATGCATTTATTCACTCGCTTAGGAGGAACAGGTTGACTACCAGTCGCTCAAGACTTGGTTTACATCCACAATAATCTTCGACTTTTGTCAAGGAATACGAATGATGCTGTAAAGATGTGGGACGTGGGTGGAGATGCTTTTGACTCAATGAAAGATGTAGGGTTTTGGAGGTTGCAGATCTCACACTAAATGAACCTGGATATGAAAATGATTTGATTATTGATAATTAATTAACTAAAGAATTTGTTTTTGGAATTTGTTTAATACTTTAATGTCTATTTTGGAAATTGTTTGATATATTATTATTTTTTTATATTTTTTGTTTGTCGTACCTTAGCCTACCCATATCTAGAATTTTTTATATTTGCCGTTACCCATACCCGTACCGTCCCCGTACCCACCTCCCGTACCCGTTCCGGTGCTACCTAGTGTGCGAGGTATTCTTTTCTTTGTCTGGTTTCTTTTAGTGCAGTTTGACTACTGCAGTTTGCCGCTTCCTAAACCGATCTGTTATGTGAAAGTTTTGTTGGATTGTTACTTTAGTCTGAATGCTAGACTTTAATATGATGAGTTATTATGTGATTTCATGTATTTATCAACACATGGGGTGAGTAAATTTTATATGAATGTGAGTTTTTTCATTGGAAGAATCTTGGTGAAACCATAAGGAATACGTGTACTGATCTGTTTTTCAAACTTCATGATATTAGTGAGCTATAATTGACTCGATTGACTTTCATCAATAAGCTTAAAGTTGTTTCATGTTTTTATTTGCTTTTGTGTATGTCACTTTCTATGTAACAAGTTGTTCGCGTGTCTATTTGCTATAATCTTAAAC
Source organism: Flaveria sonorensis (assembly GCA_025506505.1). Classification (NCBI taxonomy): domain Eukaryota; kingdom Viridiplantae; phylum Streptophyta; class Magnoliopsida; order Asterales; family Asteraceae; genus Flaveria; species Flaveria sonorensis. The sequence continues at coordinate 68,695,929 of CM046423.1, forward strand.
GTTTCAAAGAGACTTTTTACATACCCTACGATTCATATACATATGCAATAATAGATAATCGACGTTTTTCAAGATTTTACAGAAATGTTTGTGTATTCAAAACTTGGGTTATCTTATTAGTTGTTTAGTTAATTACTTTATTGGTTGATTAGTTGACGACCTTATTAGTTGTCAATCTCAAGCCTCGAATATGAAAGAGACCCTAAAATTGTTGTTCGCCTTATGCTTTCAGTACGGTTGAGATTCCTCTGCTATTGATTTTTATTCTTAAGCATATGTTTGCTACTTAGATATATTAAGTATTGAATGTTTTACATTCCATTTGATTTCACATAATTACTACAAAGTTGATTTTTTATTATCTAACTAGTAACAATTAAAATACAAATTAAAGTCTACAATTTATTATGATTAAGTACAGTTTAAATACATGGCATTATCTCTGGAATTTATAATATGAGTCTCTGGTTGAGTGGTCTTCAACATCAACCATTCCATCCCTCATCGTCAATCCACAATCTTTAACCAAAACTCCAGAACATTGAAGCATTTTCCCCATACTTGCAGTTTGATTATCATGATGCAATTTGGATATCGTATTTCAGTTCATACATCCCACATCGACACAACGATGAACTTTTCTCTGCTACATATGATCCATTTCTGCAATGATCATCGTCCCTTCGGGGACATCCGATAAAATTGGAACGATACAGAGAAGATTAGCATGGCCACTGCGCAAGGATGACACGCACAAATCGAGAAATGGTCCAAATTTTTTTTTGAAATCATTCATCTTCTTCGCAGAAACCCTAATTTCTTCGTTTCTGAGTGATTTCATCGATGATCGACTGTTTAAGCGACGGAGACAGGGTTTTGGACCTAATTTTAATTGTTCTTGGTTGATTATCATCTTCTTGTGGAGAATTAGGCCTCCAAAACGATGAAGCATCTTTGGGTTTGCATAACATCATATGTCTGATGTCGTTCCCAATTTCAGTTTCATAGTTAATTTTTTGTGCGCATTTGAAGCTCAAATTGGGGCCATTGGAGATGCTTTTATCAAGTACTCTGTTAATTACTGTGATGCCAAATTTATGAACTTTTAAGCTGATCAATACTTTGTGATGCTATATTTATGAATGTGGTCAATATATTAGCCACGGTATTCTTGAATCGAGAAATTTGGTGACCAAAAATGCAGTAAAAATTGATGTCTTTAAGCTATACAGTTCTCATATCATTATTTGAATGTCTGAATCTAGATACATGAATTTTTTTTTTGTCTGATTGTATGTGAGAAAGTATAGTTTATCCAGAGTTAATACAGTAATGATCTTTATCACTGGCCTATTTTTATTTATATATTTTCATTATATTTTCGTTATGATCAACTGGGGATCCAGATGAATGAAATACCTGTGGATCTTTAAGGAGGTATGTATCAAGATGTCATATGCCATCGCATCAAATCAGATGTCTGATCTTGTTCTAACTCAGTTTCATACTTCATTGTTCTACATATTTTAGTTTCATAGTCCATTTAATGTTTCTTTTTAGCTCAATAGGGCATTTGAAAATCTCTTAATCTGCAAATTATTATGATGTCAATTTTGTGAAGTTTCATCTCATATCCTTATAATTATCAGCTGCATTAATCTCAAATCATGCTATGGTTTTGATCATTAAACTAATATGTCAATAATTTAGTTTGTTTTAATAATATTCAATGCATCAATTATGTGTAAAAAACTTTAAAGTTGGACAAAATGAATGTCTTTTGTAGGTGCCTGATCCATTTCAACCAATATTTAGATTACAGAAGTTGACCCGTTGGCTTTTCGTATCTATTATCTACTCAAATTCTTGCCAATGCAAGTCTTTGCAGGTATTGATTCTTGAACAATTGTTATTTCTAAGTTGACGGGCAAGCCTACTCAAAGTAAAGCAGACTCGATTACCTTTATAAAGTTTGTTCGTTATCTTAGGCATCAGCACAACCCACCGTCTCTAAAGTAGAATGATTGCTATTTTCAGAACTTAAACAGCCTTTTCCTACATTAATTTGTAAGAATTGCAAATTATATCTCATATTTAACTCCCATTGTAGCTCCAAGATGATGGGATTCAACTATGAGAAAAACATGTAATTTTATTTCTGAACCGGAAGTGTTGGGTCAAGGTCTGGTCATTATGAAGCCCTGTTTGTTTTAGTTCAATTTCATATGTTCTTCATGCTATATAAAGTCATTATTTTGGGGGGTTTGTGGGGGATTTTTAGTCATTCTGGATCAATTCATTTGCTGAATATATAATTGTAGACACGAAATAGTTTATTAATTATTTTTTACTAGAGGGTGTGAAGTCGACCTCCATTAAACCTACCAAGAGAAAAACTTATAGTTAGTTAATACTATAGTGGGAATAGGACGGGTTGCATAACAGGTCAAAGCAGGGTATACAGATCATGCGTTCTAGTTAATGCAATAAAATTTCTCTTTATAGACAAATATTGTCAAATATGATTATAGAGTTATATCTTAAGAATAGCAAACTGGTATTTTTTAAAAATTAAGTGATCCAGTCTGTTTTTTAGCACTTAGGGTGATTTTCAACCAATTCGGCCCGTTCGTTTATCTTTATTTTGCTTTATGCCTTCAACTTGATTGGAACTTATGGTCAATTGTAAAAATGATTAAGTGATGTTATTGTAACAAATATGGTCCCTTTTATCGCCATAGTAGGTCCCAAAACCTTTTTATTAAATAGTTTCTGACCAAAATGAGTTCATATGAGAATGACTTGAATGCTTAAAATGTTCATAATACAAGCTTGTGTTATACTCCGTTATTCAAAATCATATAAAATATATTTTTAATATCTACCACATCCTTTTTCCATTTTACAGTGAGGCACCCAACAGCACAAGCCGCAAGGGAAATTCACAGTGCAGGCAAAGCTGCGATGCCCAAATCACAAGGCGTGTTGCTGTAAATATAAGCTCAAATCAACCCTCAGCAAATTATAACCGCGAGAAGCCTCTGTAACTTATAAGCCCTATTGCTGTAAAATGGAGGCACGCCGACCCGTCATTTGTGTTTTGGAATGAACTGTGAACGAGTGTCAGTGTGTATATGTTGTTTAGTTGTAGCCAGTTGGTTTTGTGCATTTGTGATATTTTGTCAGTTCATTTGTGCATGTGAACATGTTGTGATTTTAAAGCTTCTTTTGGCTAGAGTATCATTTTCTAAGTTGGAATGAATTTGCTGCCTTAACCAGCCCCTTGCAGGTGATATTCATCACAATTTTGTTCAATTGAAATGTCATTTATATCCTTTGGTTTTGGTCTTCATAACAACTTTGATATCTCTGATCCTCTTGAGAAACCTATTCAACCAAAGCCTGTATGCAGGTACTAATTTCACCCATTTCATTGGAGGCGATGAATTTTTCGGGTCAGCTTAAAAATCAAAACATGTTTTGTCAAAAGAGTTAAATTTTTGCATGAATGCATGCTCTTTTGCCCGTGATTCCAATATTGACGAAGAATCCTGGATCGCCACCGATGAAAACTTCAAGAGGGTGGATGTGGGCAATATTGGAAAAAAATGAGTTGAAACAATTTTACAGAAGGAAAACTAGGGATTGTAATCATGTCTGTGTTTAATGCATCTGCTATAATCCAGACTCATTTAAAATCGTGAAACATGATCAAAGTAACTCATTTTTAATGGATTGAAAGAGTTGTCAGATGCTTAGGTTGTAAAGGAGTTGGCGGGTTGTTAATAGATTGACCGGCTAAACTTGTAAGTATGTTGATACCAAATTTAAACCTTTTTTCTTTAAATTTAAGTACAACTCAAACATGTATTCTAAATATGTAAGCCAAGTTGATGGATGCTTTTATCTAACATATCCGTTGATCGGCTTTAGAAGGATCATCTTTACAAGACGGGTTTCAGTGTCTCACCAACCTATTCCATAATTTCTTTGGTAATGCATTTTAAAATGTAAGCTTTTACCTTAGCGGACGTTTTAATAAGTTCAAATTGACTTGGTAAAATCTCCACTTTAAGTATAAATCGAAACTTAATCTCATCTTAACGTGCCTATGATTAGCATCAATTTATACGAGAGTTTATTCAGCATCTTCTATAATTTAACTATAATGTCTTTTGATGTATGTGAATCCAAAATATAGTAAAATAGTCGAGAACACTAAAAACCCCCCATTAAAATAACCACAATACCGTTTTAAATCGTAATATCAAACACTTTTGTTGAATTTATAAATTCACAAAAGCTGAAATTACTTTCACAACTTAATCCAAACGACTGTACAGTGAATTTGCTCGAAGATGGAGTAAAGCTAGAGAGTTTGGCTCTTTATTTTCCAGAACGTCAATGTGACATGTAGGCTCAAAACCACTTAAAAAAGTTTTTAGTTTCACGTTCAATCCGATAAAACCGGTTCATATTTAGCTTACGTGACGTGCAAGTAATCTCTAATTAACTGCAAGAATCAAACGATCTCTCATTTGTAAATCCATAATCGCTAGATTCAAAGGTGTTCGTCGATCTCATTCATGGCCCTAAACCCGCATCTTTACGGCAACGGTATGCCGGTTGCATTCGTCAATGAAATGTTCGTTTTGATCAGAGATGGAGTCGAATTTGAGATTAACAACATCCACGGGTCAGTGTGATGATTTTGTTCAATTTTTAATGTTATTTTGCTCGTTCGTCAATCGCAATTGAAGGTTCTTAGAACTTTTTGTATTGCTTATTATCTAGGGTTTGATGATCGGTTATTGACGTAGGGGTCGTGAAATCGAAGATGAACGGATTTAGGCGTACATTTTGTTGAATTTAGGCTTTGATTTTACTGATATGATGTTTTTGACGAATAATATCTCATTGTTTATTCAATTCCTATAAGAACATATCACATTGATATTAAATTTTCTAAATGAAATAACACAGAATCCTCTTTGCCTGCTGTTGAATTCGATTTCAAAATGGCTTTAGAATGTGAAGCTTGTTCAAATTTGGTTGCATAGTTGCATGTGATCCTGCATTAGCTGATCAATAGTGGTTAGACATTCTTTTAATAGAGTAACCAATAAATCATCTAAAGCAAGTGTTGTTTCTCTCATATGAACATGTATGATTTGATTGTCATTGTGCTTCTTGGAAGTTCATCTTGTCAAGTTATTGAGCCATGTTGATGTGTGTTAAAGTTGATTTGGGTGAATTCAAATTATACAATGAGTCAAAATGAGTTACTTTTATAAAATTTGCTAACTTAGAATGGTCCAAATGGGCCTAAACCTCCCACCATCATCGCCTACAGCACGCCATCGGCATGAACACTGTCACCACCACCACCCTGCCATAGAAAATTGTATAGCGGGTGAACTTGTTTTGATTTTTTTTCCCCTAAAATGACCCGAAACCTATTTTGGTCAGAACCTACTATGAACCGAACTAGTTTCTACTTTTTAAAATGGGCCCGTTTGACCTGTTACCTGACCCGTGTCTCTCAGCCTGATTTTTCAGGCTTACCATCTGTAATTAGAGTCCGACATCTAGTTTAAACCAAACTTGATATACGTCATAATAACTTTTCAGGGCTCATGGAGGAACTGTGAAGGCAAAGGGTAGAATCTTTTTGTCGAATGTTCGCATGGTGTTGGTTGCTGATAAACCTACACAGATATTTACTGCTTTTGATATGCCTCTGGTATGATGAATCTTTCAAACTTATTACTTGAATATTGCTCGTATAAATACCTTTTATATGTTCAAAAGCCAATATAATCAAGTTCATACCCGTTGTCGTTATTTTAAAGTGTCTCTTTTCCGGTTTATGTTTTTTGTTTGTATCACATGTTTCTGTTAAGTGTTGACATATTATTAATTGAATTGTCTTATTTTCTACGCTGGAGTATGTGAAAATGTTTATTTTAGTAACAGGATCATGCTTTTTTCTCCTTTTTTTTATATTTTTTTTGTTCTTGCAGCTTTATGTGCATGACGAGAAATTTCACCAACCAGTCTTTCACTGCAACAATATATCTGGATGTGTAGAGCCCGTAAGTGGACCGCAACATATTACTTCTAAAAGATAGATTGTCAATTTCAGTTTCAACCAATCTACCTATGAATGGGTCGATTTTGGCTTCAAAAGGTAGCCAAAAAGGAAATAGGTCAAATGGGTTGAACAAATCAAACATTTCCCAAAGTGTGTCTTTTATGCATAAAATATCATAAACCTTTTTTATGATTTTTTGTCCAAGGAGTGTTTTCGGGTCAACCCAATTCAACCCGACCCGTTTCATGTACAAAAGGTCTAACTTTTGGGATCACTTTAAAATGCAGGTAGTTCCATATGATCAGAACAGGGCAATGTACCCTGCTTACTCTTTCAAGATTCTGTTCAAGCATGGAGGTTGTGGAACATTTGTGCCTTTGTTTTTCGACTTGATAAAATTGGTGAGACAATATAATCAACAATTTGATTCTGGAAATACAACCCATGTTGACCCTTTAAGGGCAGCCCAAACTCCAGTTGATGAAATGATGAACCACGCGTAAGTATCATTCTTTCTTTCTCAATTCCTTATATTTAAACGTTTTTTGTTCTTTATTTTGACCTATTTACTTATGAACAAGTCAACTTAGAATTTGTATCACACTATCACCTCCTAAATGATTTTATAAAAGATTTAGATGATTATATAATTTGGTATTCGTATTTGAGCAGATATGTGGACCCCAGTGATCCAACAAAGATCTATCTGCAGCAACCCGCTTCAGAAGCACAACGACGCGACACATACCATTCTTAATGCGAATAATCAAGACCCCACGATATATGAAAGTCTATACCTAACTAAAATTGTGTAAATCAGTTGTTTGCACTGTAAGTAACTTCCATTGTAATATTTGATCTAACTAGATTGTAATTTTGTTGGTTTGGTTGATCTATTTGGATCGGTTAAACTGGGGCATTGACAGCCCTTGGTTCCATTTTCACAATACATTTGAAATTTTTTATTTTATATAACCTAACTGAAGTATTTTTACATGTAACATAAGTACAATTTTCTTATGGCTTGTGCTTTATAAATCTGGTTTTAGGTATTTATTCATCTACAAAGATTATATTGCTTGTAACTATCATATTAACTTTTTAAAATTACACCTATGACTTCTATTTGTTCACTAGTAGCACGTTTGATTCCCTTGGTGACATTAAAATATCCTTTTACGGAAAAACCATTTTACCTTTGTTATTTAAAAAGGGAAAATAATTTAAAAAAAGTTTAAGTTGAGTTTAAATTCTCTATGAAAAAAATACCACAATTTTTGACTGAGCCTTTTGAGAACCGATCGACATTTCACGTAAGTCGAGCTTTGCCCAAATTTCAGGATTTCGGTTAGTTGGTAAAAGCCTCATAATGGTTGCTCGTTTGAAGATGCACCGCCGCCAACGTATGATTATGAAAGAATGCTTTATGAAGCCATAGTGTTCCTATACGATAGTGTTTTTGTGTTTGTATGTGTGTTATCGAGTTTTTGAGTGTTGTGATCCAATCAATACATTTAATACCTAATTTTACTAACATTTGAGGGTAAAATCAGGCATAAAGCTTGAAAAGAGGTCTGTAATGACTCTAAAAGAATATAGCCATCGGAAAACAGTCAAACAATGGGCAACAAATAGAACTTGTTTGAGGCAGTTTGGTTGGGAACTGATTTGTGACAAAAATTGGTTAGTGATCCAAAACATGAAACCGATTTGAAACTCTAGTTTTGTACTAATACCGCTCTGATTTCAGTTTGAGTAGTTGGTTGTAGTTTCCGTTCAACAATCGGTTTTTTTGTGCACTGTGTGCAACACTTAAGCCTTGTATAAACAAAACAGCTGGTTGTTCAACAATATATATCTTTAAAATTTTAGACACTCTAGCTAAAACTTTTTCTCTCAAAAAATGAAGATTAATTTTAAAATGTCTTGTATAGTCATGAAATACCGGATTAACATAAATCAAAATAGCAGCACTATATCTAACAAAAATATTAAAAGGAAATTTATAACAAACATATAAATTATTTAACACCTTTAAAAGCTAAATTATCCAACTTAAACCCGGCCGCAACCATGGTATGGTATTGTTTGATCGATGAACGTATTGTTTGGCTGGAAATTCTCGGTCTACACGTAGGTGCTTGGACGGTGAATGCATATAGAAAGATCATTGATCATTGGGGGAGTTCTTGTTTAGTGATGAAGATAGAGACAAAAGTTTGACGAGCGGGAGAGTGTGTGTACGAAAACAAAATCTTGCGCCTATAAAGGAGTTTATTTAAGTATGTATGGGAAGGATAAATACAAAGCGTATATCAAAGAACAACCTCCGTGGTCCTGCACTATTGATGGTTTAAGTGGGTCGGAGAACGTAAGTGGAAGAACACTATACTAATGGTGAATTTGAGGATGATCTTTATTGGACGATATAGTGGAAGAACATGGGTTTCACAATGAAAATGTGAAGCAAAAGGAAACAAAATCTAGGATGCCTGACGCTAATGATCATGGGACATGACATATATGGGATAAGTAACGTTCCCACATATATGACCTAATTTTAGTTGTACTCGAGCGGTTACTTGGAAATGTTGTAAGCTCCGTAAACCAAATGGGTTAGTATTGCTTACAAAGAAAAGATTACAAGAGTTCCTGTACAAGTGTATTGCTATGGCTTATGTCTATGTTTTAGGTGCCTTTTAAATGATATAGTTATAACTTGCTCTGGTATCTACTAACACCTTTGAAAGTTGCCCATTTACTTCAATGTTTACGAATTGAAGCCCTTTCATCTTCGTGTTCATATTTTTTTCCCTTGGTCTTCATGGGGAATGATTTTACCAATTTTAAAGGCATTCCTTTGTATGTCGTTAAAGCATTAAGAACTTAAACTTACATTTTTCTTAGGTGAACCCATTCATTTTCGCAAGATTTATCATTATTTCTTGCAACCATTCCTTGACGAGAGCATTATGTGATCCATCACATAAAAAAATCCTTTAGGTGTAGCCCATTCATTGTTGTATCTTGGGGGTTTCCTTGTCTCCACCTTTCAAATGTTATTGGAATCGGCTCTCTTGCCTATCTTGTCATCACTTTCATTATTTGTGGGCTTGTATTATCATCTTTAATAAGGTCGATCAAGCTTTCATCTACGGCAATGGCTGAAGCTAGATCTTGAACATTTCATTTTTCAATCTTAATCCATGATTGCAAGCCGTCAAAAAAGTAGAATAGAGAGTCTTTATCCGATAAGTCTAGGATCTCAAAAACAAGTGTTGTAAACTCGAAATCAAGTCGAATATCTCAGATTCTAGAAGTTTTTGGACACATTTACATGTCTCTAGAGTTTTCCAGAAGTCTTCAAAATAGCCTACATGTTTTTTGGACCAAACTAAAACCATTATAACACTCTAGATCAACCCTTAGATGGTATATTAGGGGACATAGATGTTAAAGAAGATATACGCCCAAGAAGACACTAGAAAGTTTTAAAAAGGCTTAATATTTTTATGGAATTCTCTCTAATTTACCTTGTATAAAATATACTTAGCACAGTCTAGAAGGAGAACCATCCATCTAGACCGGCCTTTAGGTAGTATTAATAGATGGGTATACTTCATTTAAAAGGCACCAAAAACACATAGACTCAAGTCTTAGCAAAGCACTTGTACAAGAACTCTTGTAATCTTCTATCTGTAAGCAATTCAAAGCCACTTGGTTCATGAAGCTTGCAACATTTACTAGTAACCGTTTGAGTCGTTACTAACATTGCGTGAAGAAGGCTAAACTTAGAAGGACTCTAAGTGACGCACGAGAGTTAGAAAGATGACACCATGATATTATGGTCTTAATGATATAGCGCACGGAATGAAATTGAAGCTCAAACACGTTGATTCTGCGAATACCTGTGATGATCTTCACCCAAACCTCAAATTCGACCCCAAAAGTCACGAATTTGAAAAGACAAACTTTTAATTGCAGAAATGATCAAGTGACCATCCAAATTACATCAAGACAACTTAAATAACAAGCCAAAATTCGAACGGACCTAAAACAAACAACCATGGGCCAAACAAAAGCCCAAAACAAAACCGAAAAACTAGAAAAAAACATAAAAGTGGCCCAAAAACCCATTTAGAGGCCTTATTTTGGAAAAATAACGGGATAACCATGACGTAGCCCTCGTTTCCACGGTCTTTTTGACTGGTAGCACGTCAGAAACGAAGGCTCGAAGCCCAGGTTATGCCCATTTTCGTGCAGCGCGGTCTTAGGCCTTCAAAAACATTAAGGTCCGGTCTTCAACACTTGGGCCCGCATCACTTAATTATTTCAACACACATCCACTTAAGATAATTTCTACAAGTGACTCAAATCCTATTTCAAATGAAGCTAATGATTAAAGTTAAGCAAGGCACTTACCTTTATCCTTTAAGCCTTAGTTATCTTGAGTGGCAACTATAACACGTTTACACAACATACATTAATGAATTTTAAGTTAATATTTTATCACATTCATCATTCATGTATATAGTAGAATCATCTCACTGATTTATATTTGGAACTTAAGTCCTTCTACCTTTTCATCATAACTTTTGACCATTATTTGTTACTAATAAGCACATATTCTTTAGTTATAAGTTCTCATGGGGTTGGTAAGTTGTTTAATTAACACAAAATCAAACAAAACTGTAATTTTCTTCATTAGGGCGTTTCCTTAAAAAAACTTATGTATGCATTAATTTATCAATTCAAAATTATCTCATACTTTTTCAACTCATTCCTATTTAACAAATAATCATAACAGTAAAATGGTCTTTTAAGACTATATCATACTCTGTAGTCTGCAGGTCCATTTTAGTAAAGATGACAATCACATATCATATTAGTAATGATTTTACATGTTTATCACATATCATAATTTATATACACCAACATGACAATCATTATTAGTAAAGATTCTACATGTTTATCACATATCATACGGTAAAGTTCCGGTTTCTTGTTCAAATTACATTTCCCGTTGGATAGCTAAAACCACCATTCAAATGATTAAGTTTCATGGTTAATTTGATGTTATTTGCAACTTGTGTATATCCTAATTAACTTTTTTTATTTACATATATTTTTTCATAAATATCTTAAATATTTTGATAAAAAATTAAAATAAAATGAAAAGAAGTTCAAACCACTAATTAGTCAAAATAGAACCCGGCTGTTTTAGTTTATCATTTCGTTTCATGCATTTTTTTTACATTATATGTAACTTTAGTTATGGTCCGGTCTAAATTTTTAGTCAAAACTGATTAAACAACACATTATCATTCTAACTTTTATTTTATTAATTTAAAATTGTCAAAAAAAGGGAAGACGGGAAGCGAAGAAATGAAGAGAATAAATTTAGGATTAATATTGATATGCTTGAAGATGGATATATATGGGAAAAAATGGGAAAAATTACAACCGAAAAATCATCTAAGGAAATCCCAATCCAAAGTATAAAATAGATATTTAGTTTATTTATTTTATCATTGATTATATAATAATAATAAATAATTTAGGATTATATACTGGTTGTCCGGCAAAATGACAATCTCAATGAGCATCCTAAGATATGAAGTCAATAATAATAACATATGAATAGAAGCCCAACCCCCGTACATGGTGTTCGTCTATCATCATGAACCACCAACTCAACCAATAATGTGAGCACTAGGCTAGTTAATCAGGGTGTTTGCTATCACAACCCAGCACATCGCTCTACAATGTGAGCACCATGCGTAATGATTATTTTATAAATATCTGATCAGCCTTATGCTTAATTTGATGCATAGTTCAAGGCAAACATATACAAAGTATATTCAAACGAATATTGTAATAGTGATTTGGTAATTTTCTGATTTGATTAATCAGCAACACATTATGGTTTTCTAATTTTGAGGATAAAATATTTGATAGTATATATGATGATTCTTTTTTATAGTCATACTTTGTGTTTTCTAGTTTGTTATCACGTATATTTAATTTGTAGAATTATCAACTTTTTAATGAATATAAATTATAACATATATGTTATATAACTAGTCTTAAAACAAGTTTATATAAATAAATTAAATCATCATATTTATCATTAACAAACATTAATGATTAGTTGATTACCATATGGCTTAGTTGCACATGGTGTTTATCTTCATTAAAATGGTGAAGATACAAACATCAAAAAATAAACAATAAGTGGATTTTAGAAGTAGATTTTAGGATGTGTGTGTTTGCCGTTAAAAAAACAAAACATTATGTATTAAAACTATAACAATATTTGCATAAACAATTATTACTAAACATGTGATTTCAAGAAGAACACTAGAACCCCAAAGAACTTAAAAGTTATTATGTCATCGTCTGCTTCTAAAATCGTTGTTTCCTCAAGAACATGGGAGAAGAACTTACTCTTGTGAAATATATTGTTCGCTCTCTCTATTTTGTTTGTGATCTTGAGTGATGGAATCCCATTCCCAATTCTTGACATCAAATGAAAAAGATTTGTTGTTAAGATCATCAAGGTTCTAAGATGAGTCATGTTTTGATTTGAAGGATATTACTATATGATGAATGTAAACATGCATGAACGATTTGATATATTAACTAGACTAGAAGTTCTAAGCGTATTGGTGAAATAAACTCTAATATATCCCCTATTGATCATTGTAATGACATTATAAAATGCAAAATAATTAAATTCAAATAAAATATGTTGGTTCTAAAGATTAGTTGTAGCTTAAATCCTAAAATTTAAGCTTCATATAGTAAAAAGTATAAACAACAAATGTGTGTTTAGTGTGTATAATTTAATTTAATTGGAATTTGAATTAAATTTTTGATGTGATTAATTCTAAACTTTAATGGAATTGAAATCTGAATTTTATTTTTAATTTATCTATATTACTATATAAAGCATACCTTTGAAACACACGTGTAATATTATAAAAAAAAAAATTAAAACACTTAATACAACTTATTAAGCATTAGATATAAATGTGTGCTCTATGCAATCATATCTATTTTGCCTCTCATTTAATAAATTTTTTTTGAATAATATATTATCTAATGTATATTATTAATACATTGTTTAATTAATAATGTGAGATTATGTAGTTTACTACATCATATATTATATTATTTAAAATACTTTAAATTAATACATAAATTTATAAATAAGTATAATTTCATTTAACTACTTAACTATATAATTACTAAATATTTTTATAATAATAATAATAATAATAATAATAATAATAATAATAATAATTTAGTCTGTCACGTCAAAAACTTAAAAAAATTAGATTAGTTTTTAGACAATCCGGAGTGAATTTGTTCAGAAGTCAGTCGACTCCCTAGTCCCTAATAGTTATTTCTTTTGTATATATAACTTGTAAAAATAAGCATAAAACCCAGAAAGTACGAGTTTAACAAACCTCCAACCTTGTAAAATTTTCAAATGCATGTGTTTTTTTATGTTTAAGTGTTTAATAATATATATGTATATATGTATTGAGCGAGTAGAGATCGTAAATTGCCGCAAAACACGAGTTATCAACTAATATTTACCGGTGAGTGGTATTATTGGATTGATATTTTGGTGAGAAATGTTTTTCATTTTAGAAAACCCTTCAAGCAAAATATTTTAACCACCCTTTTAAATTGTGATAGAATTCAATCAAAATCATCTAAATGTTTTACACAATTAAACATTTAAATTCAATTTATAAAATCAAACTCCTTTATGCTACAAATCCAATTTAACGTTTAGATTAAAAATCCAATTATTTTAACAAAATTCTTCCTTAAAAGCTCCACAAACCAAACTCACATTAAGTATTCCATAGATTTTTCATTAATTGTCTTTTTCTATGTGTAAATACTATCTAAATAATAAAAGCTGATATTCAAACTATTGTTATCTGTTACCTGTTTAAGAGTACCTATAAATTTCGAACTCGATGTCAGTATTAACCTAATTTATTTCCTGCAATATGCAAGGTTAATCAAGATTATTTAAAATAGAAAAAAGGATATTAAATATTTTAATACTCAAGTTAAATAACACAACATAGTTAATAAATATTTTATATGGTTTTAAGAAATGCAAAATTATTAAAACTAAAATATTTACTCTAACAGCATAACTTGTAACAAAAGAAGCGTCTAACAAAACATTACAATAACGAGGATCAAAACCTAATCTAAAGACGATAAAGAACTTACAATAACTACATATAAGCCTTATTACGATCTCTACTGTTTACACTTATTTTTATATCTAATCATATTATTCATAAAATTTAATTAACTTAATATATATTAACAAATACTTCATTTACAAAATAATTTATATAAAGTAAAGAGTTAATTACACAAAGGTCTTGTGGTTTGCCCAAAATAATAATTTCACATACCAAGCAAAAAAAAGTAACAACTTTATGGTTTGTTGTTTTAATTTCATAATGACTTTGGGATATCAGACAAATGACCATTGAATTTTCAGTTAAATTTGAATGAAATAATCAAATTACCCTTTGGTTTTTAAAAGAGCGCCATTTGTGTTTTCTAAAAGGCATGAGGATTATTTATGTAATTATAACGACAATGTGTAATTTATCCAAATTGATAAAAATAAAAAGGAAAAGTCAAGTGTACAAATCTCAACCGTGGCTCCACCGTCGCATCAGGTACCACTGTCGCGTTTTCCGGCGCTGCAACCTCTTGAACCACCCCAAGCGCTACCTCTCTCTAATCTTTTGATTAATCAAATTAGCGTGCATTTGATCCAATCTTCTACATTAAAGAATAAATATAATTTAAATTTATGAAAAATTAATATTTTTAAAACTTAAACATTACATGGAGTGTTGTTCACTGTTTATTTGTCCACACTCATACAAATAAATACACAACTAGTATTAGGTTTGTTAAAGTTTCACTTTTGATTCTAAATTAAAAAATTACTCTATTGGTCCCATCTATTTGTAGGCTCATCATGCTTTTCGTCCCTGGGTTGGATGGCCCTTGAAATGTTGTGATAAGTTGGTGTTAAATAACTATCATATCCTTTTATTTAAAATAATAAAACATTTATATCACATTGGCCCCACCTATTTTTACTAAGGATTAAGTTCATTAATCAATAATATTTAAGATAAATTTATAAAATAAAATTGGTAAAGAAAGAGAAAGAAAGTAAAATGAAGTTCACAAAATAGAAAGAAGAAGAAAGAAATAAAAGACTAGTGAAGATTACACATTGTTGTAAAGATTCTTAAAAGCTTACGTACATCAAATCATTTCATCTAGCCTTTTCTCGAACAATGCTAAAACGGAAGCCAAGTTAAACACCGGTTACACCCTTTTAATCTTTTATCTTACACACACGGTGCTTAGTTTCTACCATATGAAGTGACAAGATAAAACTGAACCCAACACCTTGTTCCTTAGGTGCATGATAAAACTGAACCCAAGAACAAAAATTCCAAATGTTGAGTAGCTCTTTCTCATATTTGGTGGAAATGGCCTTGCCATCAATCACTTTATGCTCCAGAATCATCAACAGCCCATAAAACTTTTTAAGTTGCAACAGCTGACAATTTTTTCACTATACTCTTATAAATCTCTTGAGATAAATGGCCTTTTTCCTTGAGTAATTTGATCATATCCTCAGCTTCAACTACTCTCCCCTTGCAATTCAAATAATCTAAACAAGCAGACAAAGTGGTTGTGTCTACAGTCCACCCTGGAAAACCACCCAAAATAGATTTTCTCATCGCCTCCACCGCCTTCTCCATTTCATCGTTTTTTATATATCCCAACGCCAAACGAGTATATGTGGATGCATTTGGTTCATTTCCGCTCTCTATAAGGGCTCGTATTGTTGCTTCCGCCTTTTCAAGAAGACCCTTTTTGCAGTATATTGTAATGACAAGATTCGGAACCTGCAAATCAAAGTGCTTATATTGTCCTAGCCACTCTTTATATATTTTCTCAACATCTTTAATACAATCCAATTTGGCAAGTGAGCTCATCAAACAAAGATACCCATGATTGTAAAGCCCTCCAAGATTCTTCTTATAAAGGTCCCATATGCGATACACATCATCTTTTCGTCCTGCAGTAGCATAAAGAGTGAGTAGATTCTCATAAGCTGACTTTCTTTGACTAGGTTTTATGAGGTATTCAGCTTTCTTCAAACAAGCCAGCGCGTGTTTTCTATCCCCTGCTTTTAGATATCCGTTAGCTACTGTGGTGTATGCATGCCATTCCATTATGACCTCTGGGTCGGCTTCCATTCTCAATAACAGCCTCTCCATTTTTTGTATTTCTGAAGCTTTTGCATATGCGTTTAATCTAATGCAGTAAGTGTACTTATCGATACGAATGCCCTTTTGATCCATTTCTTCCATTAGCAGGTCCAGTTGCTCGTGTTTATTTGTCAAGGAATACAAACCCATCATAACATTGTAGCTCAATGACCCTGAATACCCTAAGTCTCTCATCTTTTGCATAGTGGCCTCTGCTTTATTTAACAATCTCCCTTCGGCGTAGCAATTTAAAAGGGCGCCATAAACCTGCCATACCCTTGAAGCATTTGGAATGTTATTGAAATATTCCTCTGCTTGCGTTACACCATAAACCTTCGATATCAAATCCAGCCTAACTGGAGCATCTTTATTTGATCTATCTAGATATAATTTATCATCCATCCATTCACATATCTGTAAACAATGGAAAGACTTAACCTCTGTCATTTGATTTTTCCTACTCATACGGTTGAGTCACTAACACTTAACACAAAACCACATTGTTATAACGGCATTGCAATCGTATGGATTCCTAAACAATAACATAGCATGAAATTGGTCAAAAACTTCGGTGAATGGCTATTTTAGATAGTAGGTAATGGACTTAATAACAGCATCACTTAAATACTTAATGATTACTAAGATCATCAAGATTACAGGTTGTTGTAAATGTTGTATTAAAAGCTAATGCAACACAAATGATTCCAGCAGAGTTGCTTTGGTGGAACTTAAATATGATGATTAGTAACAAAGAGACCACTCAGTACCCATGCTCTATGCTAATTTGCTAAAGATGACTGCTTTTGTGGGATTTGAAAGAACAAAGTTTTGCATTTGTAACATGTCAACTACCAAACAGAACTCAACCCAAAAGACTATAAACCCCACGTTCTTTGCATATGCAACTGATGTAACACAAGTCTCATATCTTGAGATGGTTTCGGTCTGTAACTTAACATTCTAACAGTTAAAAAGGGCAAATGCATAATGAAGGTAAAAGTAGACATCTTAAGTTCAATCTCTCACAATCAGCAAATCACAATTAAGAATTACACTACAGCAACTATACAAAGAAGATCAAACACCTTCTTAAATTAAACCAAAAATCAAGTTAGGGTAATCATAGAACCTGAAGAGCGTGCTTATAGCGCCCGAATTTCCGAAGCTGTTTAACTATCTTGTGAAGATCTTGGTGATCCACAGGTTTACCTTCTCCAACCCATTGATCTAGAACGGGGACTACCGAAGGTTCATGAAAACGAATGAGCCTATGATACAGAGTGGGAGATACGTGATTAGGGGTTGTTGTTTGCGTCGAGTAATACAAAACCCTAGACGAAGGGACACGCAGTTTCGTCACCATCATCATCATCATCATCATCATCATGAGGATGGTGGAGCCACCGGAGGTGATTTTGGCTACTGCAGCACCACCAATTCGCCGGAGTTCGCTGCAAGTCGCCACCAAATCGTTAATGGTTTGGAGTTTATGTTTGATTTTGGAATTACCAGGGCTTTTTCTTGAGTGAACTAAATATTTTAGCCTTGAGGCTTTTGTGAACAATTAAGATATTTGATTTAATACTAATGATTCTTAGCCTAACTGGTTAAGGTAAAATACACATGACATGTAAATATTAGGAGGTCATAGGTTCAAGTGTCACTCTGAGTAAAATGTTCAGATGTGAGTCAGGGGGTTTTCTTAGCAATGGGTTTCCTCCTTAGGGGGTTGGGGGGTTGGGGGTGCGGTCCCGTCTGGGAAACGAATAGCTGAGCCAGATTAAAATAACACCTCATCTCCGAAGCAGGGTCGCATATTTGCCGTTAAAAAAAAAAGACATCTGATTTAATAAGGACGTTGCACTTGTATCATTTATTATGTTTTTAAAGTTTACCTACAAAAACATCATATGATGATATGAACTAGAGGATATTTTCAGGTGAATAAAACACTATCTATTTCTGACAAATTAATAGATAATATTTTAGTGAAATCATTAATAGACTATCAAATCATTTCCAGGCTAGTAATTACTTTTCAAGAAAACACAATTCAAAATACTAATTTAACGAATGAGAGAACTCATTTGGTTTGTAACTGTCATATTTGTCGATACAACTGATGCGTGACATGACTTGTATCTTGTAATAATTTTAATTCATAATATTATTTTCCAACTTGATTCAACTGGTGATTTGTTAAACCGAATTATTTCTTTAAATAAGTTCAACATAGATCAAATTGTTGAATGAAAGCCTAGAAAAGGGTTTGGGATAAATAGAAGTATATTTACTGAACAGGAAGGGAAGAGGGATCCAAGAGCTTAAATGTAGGGTTGCAAACGAACTGAACGAACAAGAATAAGGCTTTGTTCGTGTTCGTTCATTAAGAAATAAACTTGTTCACGAATATTTATCGAACGGGTTTTTTGTTCGTGTTCGTTCATTAGGAAAATGAACATGTTCATGAACTGTTCACGAACACTTACCGAACGCAAACGAACACAAATAAAATCAAACGAAAACAAACAAATGTTCATGAACATGACGAACACAAAGAAGTCCATGAACACAAACGTATACAAATGATCACGTATTTATTTTTGAATAAAATCAACATTTTCATCACAAAATTTACCAAAAATAAATAACCACGTAACATAAATATCCAAAAACACTTAACATAATTGTCATAAAAATAACTAATACAAAAATTAAGAACACAATCAAACACATTAACGAACACATTGTCGAACGTTCACGAACGGACATTAACGAACACATTATCTAATGTTCACAAACATAAATGAAAAAACACGGCTTGTGTTCATGTTCGTTCGTTTAACTAAACGAACGAAATTTTCTTTTTCGTGTTCGTTCATTTACTAAACAAACGAACATAAACGAACGTCCCACCAAACAAGTCACGAACAGTTCGTTGAACGTTCAGTTCGTTTGCAGTCCTATTTAAATGCAATTTATTATAAGCTAAGGACTTTCATGTCACAACCTATCCAGAAGAAACCAATGGACCCCCTCACTCCAAGGGGGGCTCAACTAATGAAATGTTGAGCTTATTAAAATAATTAAGGATTCAGTGTATAATGTCTAACTATCCAATCAATCCAACTTGAAAATTTTCAAAGAAATCCAAGCATAAAGTTTAAACTTAACAATTAATCAAAGTGAAAATAAGTAAAATAACTCAAACAACCAATTAACAATCGATTGCAAATAACTGAGTTATAAACATTTCATAAAATTCAAATCTGAAAAAAGAATTAACATAATGTAGATAGAATAAAAAAAGGGTTAATTTCATATATATATATTTATAAACTTACAAAATATCATATATATCCAAATTAAACTTTTAATATCATATATATTCCTACACAACATAATAAATATCATATATATCCTACAAAACCTTTTAAATATCACATATATTCAAAGCATATTCTAAATACCATATATATGAATAAAATAATCAAAATATCATATATTTATATTAACATATTTTATGCATATAATATAAAATATAACCAATTTACTATTCATTTTTTTTAAACTTTGTTTTACACATTTTAAACTCATCTTTCTACTATATTTTTTATCGTTCTTTTATATTTTTATTTTTTTTATAGAAGTTTGTATGTAACTGAAAAAAAACTATAAACAAATCTAGCCTACATTAATACGATCCATATGAATAAAACTTTATTGTTAAGAGGTTTAAAAAGGATATTTAATCTAGACGGCCGGGAAAATAGTTTAAAAAAGGTATAAAATTTAGTAAAAATCGCTATGAAATTTAGTAAAAGATATAATAGAAAATACTATAAAAATCGAGTCACTTATAAAAGCAATAAAAATTTGGTTGTAAAAACACAAAAACACCTCATAAAAAGATGAGTAAATATAAGTAAATATGAAGATTTGAAGTTTTAATAAAATTCAAATGCTTATATAATGAATTATTTTTATGCAATATATAAAATGGATACATATAATATTTTACTTATCTTAAAAGGATATATATATGATATAAGACAAGTTTTATAGGGACATATATGATATTTGAAATTTTGTTTTGATATATATTATATTTAACTAGTTTTATAGGGATATATATGAAATTAATCCTAAAAAAAATTCTGTAGCGAACAAACAAAATTTATAGAATTGCAGAACCAAGATAAAAAGAATGGATAAAAATCTATGATCGTTAGACTTAAACCCATGCAACTTCTTAGACTCTTCGGTTGCCGCCGCTAGCCATTCGTCAATCGATGAATCGTTCGATCCTTCGTTAATTACCGATGTTTGTTTGTTTTTTCCTGTCTTATAGGTTGTAGAACAATTTGAAACTTCTGAGACGCGATCACCGGACACCGATTCATGTTTAATTTATGAGTTCATGATATCATAAATTATGTATATAGTAATTTTTTATAAAGAGACTGTGGCCCTTAAAGTTTTAAGGCCCTAAGCTTGTGCCTATTTTATTCATTCTGTTCGATAGATCTTTTACTTTTTTTCTTTACTCACCCTCTCACGTAACTAGCATTCTCTCTTAATGAACGGTTTGCGGCCACGAATTGGACGTTCTCTCTTCTTCGTGCCTAGGACTCATACTCGTCTCTTCTTTTTTTTTTCACATCTGCATTCATACCCTGTGAAGTGTGAACTCCAAGAAAATAATAATAATAATAATAGTCTTTAACGCATCTTATGAAGAATCTTTTCTTGATAACCAAGTCATCTCCTACTAAAAGGCATGTAAATTGATACGAAAATACCAAAGAAAGATAAATACACATATGTATACATAAAAAAATTATATTATATTAGAGGTGTCAAAGTGAAATTTAATGTAAAATTCTTAAAGATTAGGTACACTTCAACCTTTGACCTTTTTGCCCTTCTCCCCTCCCTCCATTTTCTCCCTCCATCCGTACATAAACTTATTAAACTTCTTCATTTTCTCATACTCCTTCAATAAATCTTCTCATGTCTTCTTTAGTTATATGCTTTGAATCACCATCAAACTCACCGCCACCACCGTCCACCGCCGCCGGAGCCATCGTCACCGGCCGGAGCACCGCCGGAGTTCGCAAATTCAAGTCAATTCATCCACCATCACTTCCAATTGTCCCACCGGAGTTCTCACCTTCCTCCTACTACTTTCCCATCTCCGGCGGTGATATCGCCGGAGATCTCACCGCCGGCGACCTCCTAGAATCCCCTGTTCTCCTCTCTTCTTCCCATGTAAGTATTATTGTCTCTCTGCAACCTCTAAACCGCCATTAATGGAGTTTTGAGCTTCTGTTATGAGCTTTTATCATGAAACATCAAACACAAAGTATCTAACTTCTTTTACTAATTTCTGGTAGAGTTTACCATCTCCAACCACTGGTTCGTTCCAATTACATGCCTTCAATTGGAAACCCAACGATCAAATTCAAGAACAAGAACAAATTAATCTCACAGATTTCCAATTTCAAACAAAATTAGATCTTCCAACGGTAAGTTTCTCTCCCAATTTCTTCATCAAGCAATGATTTTTATCGCAAGATTTGATAAAAGAGCTTCAAGTTCGTCTGGGTTTCTTTAATTCTTCAAGAAATCATTTGCAATTTGATTGAATAACTTTCAGGAGATTTATCAACAACCTATATTCGAAAACGACGGAAATTTGGGGAAAACAGAGTACCCATTTCAGAAACAGAGCTCACAATCGAATTACGGAGGTGATCGTAACAACTATAATCATCAATCGATGCACAAGAAGCTAAACGATGGGTATAATTGGCGAAAATACGGGCAAAAGCAAGTGAAAGCTAGTGAAAATCCAAGAAGTTATTATAAGTGCACACATCAGAATTGCTCGATGAGGAAGAAGGTGGAAACATCAACAGATGGAGATATTATAGAAATTGTTTATAAGGGAAATCATAATCATCCAAAACCACAATCCAACAAACGATCATCTTCTTCCTCTGTTTTGGATAATTCACTTCTGGTTCATCATTTCAATGATTTCGATCAATTGGATTTGATTGCGACGCCAGAAAACTCATCGATTTCTGTGGGAGATGATGAGTTTGTTGAAGATGAAGCTCAGGCTAAGAGATTGTGAGTTCTTGTTGTTTAGATTACAGTTTTGAGTTGCATAATGATGTGTTTGTGTGTGTGTTTTGAATCATTTTGTTGAAATTGTTTGTTGTTTGATTGTGTTTCTAATAGAAAGATGGAGGATGAAGATGAAGGGATATCAATGGAGGGAAGTAGGACCGTAAAAGAACCGAGGGTTGTGATTCAGACCGTAAGTGATATTGATATTCTTGATGATGGATATAGATGGAGAAAGTATGGTCAAAAGGTTGTCAAAGGGAATCCTAATCCAAGGTAAAACATTATTTTAATTTTTTGTTTTACGTTTTTTAGCGACGAATCAAGAATGGACTCTCTACTTTATGCATATTTTAATTTTACAATCATCTGATTTACAATCTGTATGATTTTAACCTACAATATTTGATTGATAAATACGCCACTTTACTAACGTAATGTCATCTTACGATATTTTTATACACATACAGATATGTATATGCATGCATGTATGTATTTATGTCATCTTACTAACGAACTTTGGTGAAATGGTCGACAGAAGGTTTATTTATTTATAAGATGAATGTACATTAACAAGATTTTTTTGTTCCTTTAGTTGGATTTATTAACTAACACTAGCGATTCGGTTGTTTATTTACATAGGCCGACTTTGGTAAAGTATTTTCATGTATGTATGTTTGTTTATGTATAAATATTATATATATATATATATATATATATATATATATATATATATATATATATATATATATATATATTATTAATTAACTCTAATAATAACTTTGATACTGTTTGTGGAAGGTTATTTTATAATAATAATTTAACATGTATGGTTGTTTATTCGTTTAAGCATTCGTTTTATTTGTTTTCTCAATTAAATTTATAAGAACGGAGGTTCATTTTATAGCACTATGTGTTTTAATATTAGAATATAGTCTTAGTTTACCTCATTGTGTGATTCTTGTAGGAGCTACTACAAGTGCACCACCGTTGGTTGTTCGGTGAGAAAACATGTGGAGCGAGCATCCCATGACACAAGGTCAGTGATAACAACCTATGAAGGGAAGCACATCCATGATGTGCCGATGGCTCGTGGTGCTCGGTCATCACAAGCCAACAACTCAGGCAACGTTTTGAGCACCATGACAACAAATCCATTGGGATTGTCTTACAAGTTTTCTAATAACTCCATCAATCCGATTCGTGAAACCAATTTACCCTTATCTGAAACAAAGTTTACAGGAGAAATGTTATATAGTCACAAAGGTTTTGGGGTCCCTGGGTTCGAGAACCCGTCAATTTCTACTTACTTGAACCGGCAGCCGAAACCAGAGACGGTGTTTTCTATAGCTAAAGATGAACCCCAAGACGACAACTTTTTCGAGTCCTTGCTATATTGAGATAATTTTTTTTGCAAGGGCTTGACTTGTTCATATGCATATATGTAGGGTTTGTATTGAAAATATTTTATTGTAGGATCCTTTTAAACAAATTCGTTTGTTTATTCATAGCCATTTTTTTATAATATATTTCCATTATATAGTTTGTTGTAATGTGTTTATTTTTTATAATTATGTAAGTTTTTACTTTTTTCTAAAGTCATAAGAAAATACTAACTATATACATGGTTCTATTTATTTAAGAGAAACATTAAAAGATCAATCATACAATTAATCATATCAAAAGTTTATGATGACTATATCGATCAAATAAATTTAATTATGTAAATGATGAGGCGGATATTAAAAGAAAAAAATATTTATTATAGTAAAATAGAGTAAATTGTTTACCGGATGCTTTGAATATTGATTTAAAAAAGTTATATTTGAATATGAAATCAAAATCGAAAAACCTCAAATTGAGAGAAAAGATAACTAGAAGTTAAATAATATACATAAAATAAATATAAGATATGTGTATATATGGGTCAACCTTTTTTGGCCTAAGACAATCCTAAATTTGAGGCTTTAATAGTAGAAAAAGTAATTATTTTACTTGCGATTCTAAAAATGACGTATTGTTATAATTAGAATTAACATAAGCACTAAACAGATTCTATAACTAGTCAGTTAGTCTTACCGTACTATTTGTATTGACATATTATTCAAAACAACCAACACAAGGATAATCAAGACAAATTTATAAAACAGCAATGACTGTCAATTTTTTTTTGCAAATCACTTAAAAGAAACTCGTTAGAAATCAAAAGCTAATTAACCATAAATGTTTTTTTTTTTTGGTTTTATAAAGAAGCATACATTGAAATAAAGAAGAAGTAATTCAAACAATTGACTCCATCAACAATAAAATTTACCATAAGGTGATACTTTAATGGAAATCATTTTCGTAACTCAAAGAGCCCTAATCCTGAAAAATGTTTTCGGACTCTTAACTTTAAAACAAAGGTTTGTTTTCTATAACATTATAGCCATCGTTGCAGGCACATATATAATTCATTTCAGATATTCAGGTTGGGATGGTTTAAATACCCCTAATTAGTATTTAATTCGGAAAACGATATGAAATTTGGTTATGATGTCAAGCCGATTCGAAAATTCAGAATCCGAATTTAAATTATATTTGGTTTGAAGATACAAAATTTCACGTCCTAGAACGCCTACTTATATCTAATTAGTACATGCCTTTACAAAATTATTTAATGTATATACCAAATACGTGATAAATCAGAAATTACTCGTTTTGAATTAACCTAAAGAGGCCCCCGTACACGACTAAACCATTATCACGCCGGTAGACAAAAATATTATATTGTATGAAGTCTACATATAACCTTAACTAGACGTCATTAACTTGTAATATAAAATTAGCAAAGCGTGTTGATAGAATCATTTTAACTAAACAAATCTTATCAATTAACTAATAAGAAATTAATATTTCGATCACAAGATTACAGATAAGTTGGTAAGAGTTGTTACTATTTTTATTATTATTAAATAAGCATTCAGAGAAAATGAGACAAAACAATGTTATCCTTCTAAACTAAGACAAGGAAACTTATGATGTTTTGTAAAAGCACATTATTATAATCTAAGGGTAGTAGGGGCATACTAGCCGCGTGGTTTTGGTACTCTCTAGTAACCATGAAACACCGCCAGTGGCGGAGCTTGAATCACGGTTTAAGAGGGGCGGGGGCGAAAGTAAACTATTTTAAGGGGGGCGAACAATATATTTATTAAAAAATTTCTACTACCGGACCGAAAATTTACACTGCCGAGCCGAAAATTAATACTACTGACGGAAAAAAGAGGAGGGGAGGGCGCCTCCCGGCCCCTATGAAGCTTCGCCAGTGAACACCGCCACAACCATTGCAGGTAGCCACTATTGGTTGATAAACATGTACTAGAGCCCGAGAAAGAAGCCACACAATTACATTTTTGACCATTCGAACGGGCGTTGTAGATGGTGACTATGGCCGGAGAAGACGATGGTGATACCGAGGGAGGGGTTTATGTGTTTTAACATAATTATCATTATTGTATTAATATCAATACAAAACAATATGCAACATCTAAGTCATGAAAAACATCTAACAAGTACAAGTGACATCTATATTAGCATAATGTACATTCAAAACTAACCATTTGAATTCGTTAAAAATATACATTTGAAGTACACGGAATCATTTAGAGTACCGAATCGATTAGAAAAAAAAATAGGGGTGATGATTATATCGTTTGACAAGGTTGAAATTAATGGATACGAATAAGGCTCATGTATTATTCAAGTCAAACAAATAAGCTATTACTCAACATACTTATAAACCATTAACCTAGGCCTGTCAGTCGTAACTCAGGCGTCTAAATGCTTCAAATGGATTGGAGGATTAAAGGGGTGGTAAACAAACTATTTATTGTAAAGAATTATAATCAAGTTAAACTTCAAGATTACATGTATTTTTAATGTTTCATAACTTAAATTAAACACAACTTATTACAAAACAAGTGAGACACATAACACTCTATTTACAACCCGAACCCGTTTAGATGCAATACAAAATCTAATAATTATTCTTTTTCAGGAGTTACATCTAACGAATAAACCTTATGTTTTATATTTTTAGTAAATTTTGTAATTAACATAAACCGATAAAAGAGTTATAGAACAAGGTCAATATCTTCTCATGTTGTATAATGTCGACGTTGCAATCAACGGTGTATTTAATAAGTTCTAATCACGTGATAACGAAGTGTATATCACGTGGTTGACTTTGTTGCCAAATACCTTATGAGGATGATAAAGACAAAAGAATATCATTTTCAAAAAGTTTTTAAGGGTCGGTCAATCTTGAGATTATTCTATTTTACCTACGTCATTGCTAACGTAATAATATTACATACAAGGGTTTGAACGAGTCAAAGATAGCTTGGTGAACACGTTTCATTAAGGTCAAACTTGTAATTTCAAACACCGTTCAATAGAAACTTCTTATAATATGTCGTAGGTTGTAAATGAATGAATAAATGCGGACATAACTTATTCATTTTTCATTCTTGGTGAACACGAACATTTAGATCATTAGATGGAAAATTTATATTCATGTTCGTTTACAAGTTAACAAATTAGGTGAGTTTATTCTACAAAATGTATTTTTGCTACAAAGTGTAAGAAGACACAATTAGGTTAAAAAAATCATAAAAAAATTATATCTCACAATCTAAATCGAATTTCAAAAAAGTACTTCAGAGTTTCAGTTCCTCTAGTCATCATCTTTCAGAAAAAAAATAAAAAAAAATTTCATTGGGTCTTTTATGACACAATGACGTAATTGTATCTTTCATAAAGACACAATGACGTCATTGTGTCTTTCATAATGACACAATGACGTCATTGTGTCTTTTATAAATGACACAATAAAAAAACGTTAATTTTTTTTTTTTTCGTTTATTTTTTTTCTTAGTGAGGACGGCTAGGGGAACAAAAGCTCGGAATTATTATTTTTTAAATTCGATTTAGATTGTGAGATAATTTTTTTGTGACTTTTTTTGACTCATTGTGTCTTCTCACACTTTGTAGCAAAAATACACTTTGTATTTGAATCTCTTTCTAACAAATTTGTTTGTATCCGTTTATTCAATATAGTGTTAAATTTAAGGGTTTTCAAATGTTTTTTTTTTTTAATTTTTGCTCTGTTGAATCGATCAAACGGTTCTAACTCATGTTTTTCTTAAAAATAGTCATTATACAACTTCTTGTGACGGAGGTCAATTGGCCATCTTTATCATTTTATTAGTTTTGTGAGTTAACTGGTGGATATAAAGCTATATTATGGTTCTGGTCTTAAAGTTTCTAAAAGTTACACTGATAGAGTTACAATTCTAATTGTTTACTTAGTTGTAACATACTTAGGTCATAGTAAATTACAATTAACTAAAGTTAATTTTTTTTATTCTTCTCTATATTTTTATCATGCACAAATTACCACAGTCCCTTCTCTTTATGACCACTTAGATCTAAGCAACAATCGGATCATTGACGTGCTCCGTGCGGATCTCGTGGACCTACCACGAACTTAGATGGACAACATATTTGCTTTGATTCGTGCTCAACTGAGTTCAGAAACTCTGGATTTGAAGAAGTGCATTAGCTCATTGAATCGATTCGGAGATGCACATTGACTCGCAGATTCTGATCAAAACAAGTTCAATTACAATAGATGATCTTATATATTACTATGAGTAAACACTGAAAATTGTAAATGTAAGAGAGTTTAACACAAAGGCCAAATATAACCTTACAATACAACATGAATTATTTATGTAATTATATATAATCTCATTTACAAGCGTTGGTGGATTTTTCTATATATTTTTATGAATTTGAAACAATTATTAAAATTTTCTTTTTAGGGGTACTATACCACAAATGTGGTTTTGGTGTTGGTTTGTTGTAATTATCTTTTGGTCTTTCTTTTGCTACTTTTCTTATAGTTTTTTTAATTTAAATTATATTTCTCTTTTTCTTTTTTAATATTTATTTGATTTAGATTAAGATTAGGCTGCACGCGTGTAGTAAAGTTTGTATACACGCTACAACGTGTCATTAATCACGTTAATTGTAAAAAATGTATAGACTTTTTATCAAACCAAGAACATACAAACATATTAAAATCCATCATGACCCATTACAACCTTTATATGATGTAGTAAGACATATAATAACACGTTACAACCAAATAAGACTTGATAAGACCTGTTATAGCACAATACAACCAAACATAACCTATTATGGCTCCGTATCAACCACCACACCAAATTATATAGCATAAGAATAAAAATTCAACTTTTGAATAAAAGAGAAAAATTAACCTCATCACTCTCATATTTATATGAACTACATGTACTCAGCATCGATGGTGAACCTATTTGCATATCAAATTAATTTGTGGCATCGTTAGACTTGTACAATATCTTCTTCAAGAGTTCTAACTACAACCATCTTACAATTACGATGTTTACTGCCAAACTGAAGCAAAATTTGAGCTTCGCCGCAAGTAATTAGGGGAAAAAAACTATACTTTCAACACGGATCTGAGCTTTGTAATCTAAGCAGCAAGAGCTCAATTGATGTTGGTTCGCGACCAAGCACCACCGCTAGTAAGGTTGTAGAGAACTACGATCTATGAACGAGGCAGAGGTGTGGGTTTTGTCATGGGCGGACCCACCCACAAGGGATGGGGCTCATCTCACACCCCTTTAGAATCTATATATTGTAATCACGATCGACCCCCAAGAAATTTTGAAACCGACCTTCAAGAAATTTCAAAAACGATCCCGATGGTGTATTTTTTTACTAACGACACACAAAAAAGATTTTTTAGAATATTGAAACTTTACATATATATACAAAAATGTTATTAAATAGATTACACTTTTCGTCATTTAGGTTTATATCAATTTTTAGAAATCATCATTAAACTAAGAAAATTACAGTAAACATCTTGTATGTTTAAAAATATTTGCACGTTTTATCTTATCCCCTAACGCCCGTTAAGTTAACCCACGTGGCTCCCACGTGAAGGTAAAATGGTCTTTTTATACGCCCTTTCTTATTACCCCCTCTTCTAATAAAACCTCCCTCTTTCTCCCTGATTTCATAGTAAGTGGATCAAGTTAGGGTTCTTCATCACCGATCGTTCATCAAGAAGAATGGTTTTTTGCTCTTGTGGTACAAAAGCGATGATCCAAACCTCGTGGACACCTCATAACCCAGACCGTCGCTTTTATGCGTGTTCAAAATGCAAATTCTTTAGATGGTTTGATCCTTAAATGTGTCCAAGATCTTTGATATCATCTCTGGTCTGATTAAAGCAAAGAACAACTTGGAAGAAAATGTGAAAGCATCCAAAGCTAAAGTAATGAAATTGAAGAAGCTGTTGATTCTTAGTTGGATAGGTTTCATCTTGATTGTATCTTGGTTAAGTAGCAAGTAGTTTTAGTAATGTATTTTGATTGTATTTTGTAATGCTTTATGCATAATTGTAATGTAATGTTGTTTTAGTGGCAATATAAATTGGCCTTTATGGCACTATTTGGTTAATCAATATATTATTCTAGTAGGCAATAATAAACAAGTATAACTGCTGGCACACAAACAAAATACATTACATATTGTTCAACTGCCTGATAAACCAAAGTTTTAAAATTCAGTACTTCATAATTGTTCCAAATACATACTAAAAGAAAGACCAAAAACAGTTGTTGTTGCTAATGTTCCAAACACATATTATGGTTGTTGCCTCTGCCCCTTGCATGACCTAGAATTATGGCCCTTGTTTCCGTACTTGCTGCATGTAACTGTGGTATTCTTCTTTGACAGCCTTCCACCCTTAGTGATGTCTTCCATCTTTACTGCTGACCTCTTCCTTGCTTTTTTGGGTCTTCCTACTTGTTTGTGATGATTTGGTGTTGTAATGGTTGTAGGAACTTCAGACTTTGCCCAGAAAGACCTGCCATTCAATGGATTGATCTTGTAACCATAAACTTGCTTCCACCTTTCCATTGTGTAGACTGGATGAACCCAACTCTCTAAAATCCTAACATCTTATCCATTAGTAGCCATGAACCAAATTGTTGCCACTGCATGTTTGCAGGGCATTCCAGTGATTTCCTATCTCATGCAATCATAACACCTTGTACCCATATCCACCACACATTGATCACTGCTTAGACCACTAACTTGATATTTATCATCTCCATTCCAAAGGACATTGTATCTAGTTGCTTCTTTCTTGATTGATTCAAATATTTTGGTAGCAGTTGGTGTAAGGATCCCTTCACATCTATCAACAAGCTTTAAAACCATCATAATCCTCCTCGTA
This sequence comes from Flaveria sonorensis, assembly GCA_025506505.1. NCBI lineage: Eukaryota > Viridiplantae > Streptophyta > Magnoliopsida > Asterales > Asteraceae > Flaveria > Flaveria sonorensis. The sequence continues at coordinate 68,726,845 of CM046423.1, forward strand.
AGGTACTTCCTTATGTATTCAAGTGCTGATATGATAGGCTTGTCTCTACCTTCAACTATCTTGCTACTATAAACCTCACACATGTTATTCAGTAACACATCTGATAATGCCCCACCCATTTACACATAAATAAATCAGATACCAGGCTCCCTGATCATATTTTAAAACTGAATATGATCATATCTGAGAAGTGTGATCTAGACCAGTGCTTTGGAGGTATGTTTGACAACCAAGAGAAGGCATCCTTGTTAAACTTTCTCAAATCATCCATTGCCTTTTGAAACTGAACAACTGTGGTTAATGATACACATTTCCAAAGCATATCTTTATAAAGTTTCCCTTTAAAAGTTGCCTTCATATTCTCATGAATATGCCTGAGACAAAATCTATGCTCAGCACATGGGAACACCTTTGTTATAGTAGGAAGAATGCCCTGTGAAGCCAATAAAAACATGTTATAAAGTTTAAAAGTGTAAATTAACGTAATCTTCATATTAAAACACACACCTTTTGTCTATCACTAATGAAAGTAAAGTTTGAGTTTCTTTCTAATTCCAAATCATCACCCAGGAGTTGAAGAAACCATGTCCAAGAATTGACATTTTCTGCCTCCACAATTACAAAACAAACAGGGTATATCTCATTATTTGGGTCAATACCTACTGCACTTAGAATTTTACCAGGGAATGGACCTTTCATGAAAGCCCCATCTAAGCTTATCAGATCCCTCCATAATGCCTTAAACCCCTGTTTCAAAGCTCCATAGCAAACATACATTCTTTTGAATTTTCTGGTTGTATCATTTGGATTAATTATTGGTTCAACCTCAATCTTGATAGTTTTACCTGGATTTGTAGACAGAAGTTCATTTACATAATCCCTAAACAAAGCATATTGTGAAATGTAATCCCCCTCAACCTATTTCTTGGCTTTGGCCTTGGCCCTATATGCTTTCATTTTAGAAACCCCAAATTCAAATTGTCTTTGAAACTGTTCTTGAACGGCTTTTACAGGTATTTCTGGGTTTTCTTCAACTTGATCTAACATCCTTTGAGATAAAAAAGTGGAGGTGCAAGCATTAATGTTTCTTGTTTGAAGACATTTATGTTCAGTAACTAAAGTCTTCACCATCCAAGATTCTAATCCACTTTCTTTTGATAGTAACAACTCCCAATGGCATTGATATTGGCGAGGATTTGTCTTTTTCCCTCTTCCACCAACATTTTTCACATTTGGCATGTCTAGCCCTTTTCCTTTGTCTTTATTCACCACTGATCCCTTACCTTTAGGTTGACTACTACTGCATGACACATGGGTTCCATCTTGTCTAATTTCAAAATTTAGTAAAGAACCATGAGATACTGCCCTAAACCTTATTTTATCTTCCTTCATAATTTTGATAAGCCATCTAGTTTCAACCAAATGTGCTTTAATCAACCGCTTCCCTTCTTCTTTACTTCTAAACAGTTGACCAAGATAAAAGTTTGCATTCTTTTCATTTGACCTCCTAAGATAGTTTAATTTGTGTCTTCTTATGCTTGTAGCATTCTCATCAGAATCTGACCCACTCTCAAATAAGTCATTGTTTAACACATCTACTTCAACATCTTCCTGATCACCCCTAACATTATCCTCTACATCTAAATCAACATTCAACTCATAATCCCTCATATCAACTTCAACATCTCCTATACTATTACTTTCATCAACTATAAAATCACTATCATCCTCATCACTATCATCCTCATTACTATCATCACCAGACCCATCCTTTTGAAATTGATCATACTCATTATCATCCCACCTTGTATTGTCATGAAATTGATCACCTACAATATCATCCCACATTGCATTGTCTTGAAAGTTATCACCTATAATAACATCCCACATGGCATCTACATTTTCATTCTGTTCAACTTGATCATCTAAATGGCTATCCCCATTTTGATCCTGAACAGCTTGATCATCTACATGTTCATCCTCATTCAGATCCTGAACAACTTGATCATCTACATGGTCATCCCCATTATGATCTTGTTCAACTTTAGCATCTACATTGTCATTCCCATATACATTAACATTTGCGTTCTGATCCTGTTCAGCTTGATCTTCTACATGGTTATCCCCATTCTGATTTTGTTCAGCTTCATCACCTACATTGTCATTTCCATTACCATTCTGATCCTGATCAGTTTGATCATTCACACGCCCATCTAGATCTTGTTCAACTTGATTAAACACGAACCTACCTTCCCCAACACCACTAAATTGTCCTACTTCATGCCATCCCAATGCCAATCTTCTTAAAGTTTTCCTTTTTACCAAAACATAACTACCACCTTCATCACTAACCTCTTCAATAGTAAGCTTTGCCAGTGAGCAAACATATGTATATAGGTTTGTTATGCTAATTTCAGTGTACACACTAATCACTTTATGCACAGATACAAATTTGGATAAGTTTATATAATCTGAGTTACTGCCTAGGGCATGAAGACCAAAATCTAAATCACCTCCAGTAAGTAAGAAATGATAATAGATAGGCTCTACATCAACTGGATAGTCTAACTCACCCATTATCAAATCCATCTCGTGAACAAGTCAATATCAATCAAATCCACGTAGTTAATCTTACATCCTATGTAGGCACGCCCTGGAAATCGAGTAAAGGAACCACCAAGATGTAACTTGATGGAAAAAAGATCATGGAATCCAACTGCATTTTGAACAAAAGTATGATTTAGTAACAACTCGAACTGACAATTCTATGAATACAGTGAAGAATCGTACCGTATAGTTTATCAACTTCATCCTGGGTCATTTGCTTTCGTATGAAGAAACTTGGGGTTGCCATGATCACAGATGACAATGAAGCTATGGAGAAAAAGATGAAAATGGACAGGTGCAACAAGGTTGAGGGATATCTAGATATGTTTTATTAGAAGAGGGGGTATAAAGAAAGGGGGTATAAAAAAACCATTTTACCCTCACGTGGGAGCCACGTGGGTTAATTTAATGACATAAATTAGTGGGCGTTAGGGGATAGGATGAAACGTACAAAAATTTTTAAACATAAAGGATGTTTACTGTAATTTCCTTAGTTTAAGGATGATTTCTGAAAATTGTTATAAACCTAAAGGACGAAAAGTGTAATTTACTCTAGATTAATTAATAAACTTTAACCATTACGTAGTCTTTTTAAAAGTTAAAAACCCAATAACTTAAACTAACTAATAGTGCTATACTAAAAAAAATTAGGATAGAATTATGGTTTTGAGTCTTTGAGAGTTGAGACATAGTGGATAAGTGGAGTAGTGGACCCACGGTTGTTATCTCTTTTCGGTCGAACAGTACCACTTTGAATAAGTTTTTGAAGCCCATAATCCAGTGGGCCCATTTCTTTTGTAGTGCTATACTAGTAGTATACCACTATACTCTATGGTCTATATATAGTAAGTTAGCAACTAAAGTTTGAATTTAATTTACTTTTCGTTAGATAAATGAAGACTATCCCGAATGCCCCATAGATCCCTCAATATACCATTATTGAGAAGCCCTGCGGCAGAAATAAGTGGATTCATGATAACTTCATCGTACCGAAAAAAATCTTTTTTCTCCGGTTCACAATAACGATTTAGATGAGCCACCGTTCACAAGCACTTTTTGTGAAACAAGACAATTCATGTTCTTGGTTATCGTGGGCTTGTGTAAAAGTAATCTAGAACCTTTATCACGTAGCAGGGTGCTAGGCAATATTATGTTCATGTTCCTATTAATACTTATTAGAGAATACGGCTTTTATAATTTTACATCTATTGTTAATTGTGATTGACTAAAATGCTTCTAATTTTTAGTAGGATACACAAATACCATTGTGTTTCTTGTTATGGTCTTTTGCTTTGATCATGTTAGATGCACATTACTAATGCCTGACTTTTATACTATGTAGGATGATAGACATATCATTGGATGTTAACCATGGTTGGGTCTAACAAAATCTTAAATAAAGAACCCACATACAAACGAGACAAACATCAAACCAAAATACACTCAATGAGGCCCAATTTATCATTGGATAAAGACATAAAGTAACCAGACAAAGGCCCATCCAAACTAGAGGGAAGATATTCTCATTTGCATTACCAATATTCTCCAAACTAAATTGGTACTTGCTAAAATACATACTAAATGACATAACCTCTTACTTTTAGGTTATATAACATTTGTATTTGATACAATAATGGATGTACTCGATATTTGATTTAGTTCCTATTTACACAGGGGACATGTTCTCGGGAGTAAGCATTTTAAATACCCTTGTTAGTTGTCCTTCATCATCTCTCATCCACTCACTAAAAACGCTTTGCTTTCATGTTAAAATCACATCACAAGATACACACTATGGCAACACTAACGGGAATGTGTGTTGCAAGATCATTACAAGCATCTAAGGCACATAACACCAACACATTCCACTCTATAGCAACACCGCTGTTTGACATGGCTTGAGGCAACATAAATGTGTTTGAGACCGTCGTATTAATGGACCAAAACCATAACAAATATATGAAGTTAATGTTCAAATATGATTTCATTTTTCTAGTACTAATGATGATCAAATAGCTTTATAAAATTAAACTTTATATAAATAGCAACTCTTAGCTACAATAATGCATAAGAGGTTCGGTAGCTGATACTAGCTCCTAATGCAACATTTTCTTTGTTCTTTCTTTCTTCACCATTACACTTTAGATATCAAATGTAAAGTGCATCGTTTGTAAACCAAAATGACACTTAACACTGGTTGGCCGCTCCTTCCTAAATCCACACATATTCAACTTGGGTTCAACTCCCACTTTTTGCCTCTTACATGGTTATTCAACATTTATTTTCTTTCTTCCTTTTTTTTATTGTTTTCTTGCCTTGGTTTGTTTTTTTGTAACGTATCAGTTGTGTCAGCTACGTTCTTCTTTTGGTTTTTCAAGTTTTTGTTTATTCAGTAACATTATTTTTTTCATTCCGCGAGTGTTTCCATTTTGGTTTTTAAAGGGTGTAGTCGTTATTGGAACTTCGGTTTACCAGTTGGGATCCTTGATGCCTTAGAACTTTACGTAGAAGCGACAACCATATAAACTTGTTTTCGTATTCACGTTTTAAGATTTACGATCATGATGGAATTCCAAACACAATGCCAAGAAAACCCTGGTTATACATCAACAACTAACATGTTCTTCACATCACTTTGTTTAAAAACAAGTTCATAAAAATGTACATATTTTCATAACCTATAATATATAAAAAACCTCAAATCTATCCACAAAGAAAACAAAAATAATCAACATTAAAACAACTATTGTTCTTCACATATGATCTCAAGACAAGGCCTCCACTCACCCCCATCAACACTCCGGCGACTCCTCCGCCGCTGAACCTTCATCTCCACCGCACCACCGCCGCCGGAGACACACACTTCATCCCCCATCACCGTCGTCACCTTCACACACTTCACCGAATTCTGCCTCCTCAACAGCTTCCTCTTATTCTCCGGCACCGAAGTCGCCGGAATCACAAAATAAACACCACCCCTCTTCAGCTCCGAACCATTCGACAATATCACGATCCGCCGTACGACGCCGTGCGACGTCGTTTTGGTGAGTACGTAATTGGGGTAGTTGATCAGAAACTCACCGGCGGTGATCGGATGTGCGATCTCTTCAACGACGCCGTTTAGGTGAACGATTCGGATCAAATCTAGGGATCCGAATGGAATTAAGCATGATAAACAGCATCTTAAGGTGTTTCCCATGGCGATTGGTGGTGTTAATTTGATTCGATTTAATGGCTGTGATTTGGGGGACTTGTTTATATAGGGAAGAAGAGATTGCATGTGATTTGGGGGTGGAGATGGAGGATTATAATAATATTGTGGAGTGAATTGTGAAGATATCGTGGCCGTGGTTTTGCATGTTTCTTAGGTCATACATTTTTGCATTACAGTCTTTGTAGAATTATATAACTAAAACCGGGTTTTGTGGGATAGAGTCTGAAGTTATTTTGTAATATTGTGATATGTGGTGTTGACCGGATGCTGAATAGGCATTTGGTAGAGTCCCCGATCAAGTAGTCTAACCCTGTTATGAATCAGGTGATCAAAGAGTCACTCACGTCTCGCGACCTCCCTCACGCCCTCGCTATCGCACTCGTTGGTTGCGTTGACCAGGGTGGCTAGCCATGTGGCTCATGCCCTGGTTCACGGCTCCAGCAACACATAGCCTAATAATAATTAGGGAGGACGAATGAGTGTGTCTGAGAATTACTGTTGTAACCCTATTTTAACCGTCGTTAACTACCATGGCTATCTACAATATAAGAAACTATAAGCCACAACCTCATACCACCATTTTTATATGAAATTGTTTAGAATCTTTAGAGAGAGTGCGTGAAATGAAAAGATTTGTGGTAAAACAGTAGTTTATAGATACTTAACGATAAGATATGGTAAAAGATGTTCGGCGTTAAATCAAGGAACCATGCATATATGAAACAACACAGTCTAAAAGGTTTACATCAATTAGGTTTATGACTCGATGATCAAATCTGTAATTTAAATTAAAGTAGAAAGGCCGTAATTTACTCTATTTCAATATTTCACTTATAATTTCGACCTATTCTTTTGCACACGCATAATGTAAATCAAAATAACTCCAAAATATTAAAATAATCTAAGCCAGAATTAATTTCTTAACAATATCAAACACCAAAAATTCACACATAGAAAGTCAAAACGCAGTCGAATGGTTGTCGTCTAGGCTATGTTTGATCATTGCCCATACCAAATCGGTATTCATGCGCCTAATCGGATGAAGATGCAGATAAATAGATGAATAGATTATAGGTATAGAGAATGAGATGGTTAGAAAAAGATGTTGAGACTTAGTATGGACGATGTGTGTAACTTTTAAACCTTGATAAATATTATACAATCAATTACAATATCAAGATAAAAACGTAAAGTGGTTACACTAATATATAAAAAAGCTATATATTGGGTGAGCCGTCTTGTTACTTGTTAGTAGTTGCTACTCCCCTTTAGAAGTAACTTGCATAGATCAATGAGTAAGTTTTTACTTTAAAAATTACGATATGTGTTATCTAATATATAACAGCTTTGAAAGACATCCACGTTATCTTAGATGTTTATAATACTAAAGACATCCAATATTCATAAAATATACTTTGATTTATTTGTAGTGCATTTTACCATATTTGGTTTGTTGCTTATTAAAAAAGTAATAAATATTGGTAGTTTAATTCGAATGTAACTTGATCCAAACTGTTCTATATTGTTTCTGGGGTTATAAATAATAAACAACTTTTATATATAAAAGGTGGCCGTAGTCTGGTAGTATTTAATAGCTTAATGTACCAAAACACGTTGGGTTTAATGAATAATCACTTCTCAAAATACAACTAAAAAACTAACGTATAATTCGTTATCATCTTTATACCTCTCTGCGTGATAAGTTGATTGAAATAATGACCTATCAAAAATTTCAAAACTAAAGTCAAGTTTAGAACTTAACATGGTTATCTAATGGTCTGATATAAGAAATAAAAAGATTTAGCTATGTACATATTTTTGAGTTTCCGTCTTATTTTTCTGAATAAAAATTCTTATCAAAACTCCTCGTACACTTTACAAAAATATTTTTTTAACACAACATCTGTAAAAAAAAATCAACATACTCATGCTATGATCCATTCGCCAACTCTTTATCAATTAATATATTTTGCATATTCAAATCAGTAATAACTTTGATGTCATTATATACTTTAATATGGTATTCAACTTGTTTTACGAGCAATCTCTACTTTACACCTACTCTACCTTTAAAATCAATATACAATCACTCTATAAGATTTAAACTCAAAATCAGTATTTCAAAACAGGGTTTTGTCCGGTCTTATTGGTTGGACCTAAAACTGGTCTTAGAACCGGTCTGATTATTCCTTTTTGGGTCCATTCAGATTAATCGAACTAGTGAACTGGTTGAACTGGACCAGGCGGTTGAAGCAGATTTCAAATTTTTATCCTTTTCCTTCAAAATCTCATTGATTTTATTATACTTGTATTCCATTTTAGCTATTGAAGCTCGTAATTTTATTAAAAATACAAATCCATATCAAACATATAATATTCTTATATTTTATTTAAAATGATATATATATATATACACACACAGCTATATATATTATATATTTTCTGTTATTTATTATGTTATTCGTTTTATGATCCGGTTTTCAGGACCACTGGATCGTTTTCAGGTTTGATTTTATAAACATTTCTCACAATCATTTATTTAGAAGATGTATACTATACCATCAAATCTAACCTTCAAAGATATGATTTTGAATTAAAAATAAGATTCTGATACCAAAACGCACGAGGGGTTCAATGATCTAAGGTAGTAAACGACAAAAAAAGAAACCATTTCAATATCTTGTGAAACTCTGTCTTCATCCTAGATCCAATGTGGAAACTTCAATTAAATATATTTAATTAAAATGCTCTTTAGCATTTAATCATTAAGTTCCACAAAATCATATGCTTATAATCATTAATTCAACGGGTGTACTACTTAATTCTAGTTTTCGTCCAAAAGAAAGAAAAACATGTTATTTAATATGTTCAGTTTGATAATAACATTTAATTATAGACTCGTTTATTCTTGACGAGGTTTACCTATCATCTTAAAAGATTAAGATACGGTAGTAACTCATATACCATTTGTTAACTCACTACCTCTGGTCCTTTCATACCGACCAGTTTATCGTTTTACCTGTTGAGAACTCATAGTTTACCACTCACCCGATACTACTTTTGCAAAAACACATCTAATTGTGTTGTTCTCCTCTCGACCACAATTAAAGGGCCATAACACGTTGGTTGTATTTATAACCAAACATCTTATATAATTGTCATCTCTCATGTCAAGTATGACTGATGTGGTATTCACCGATGTAGTGACGATATAAGATTCTGGCAACAACCATTATTATAGTTTTTTTAAAGGTATACTTTATGGTCTTTATTTATTTTTATTATTTTAGTCTTATCATCTCAAAAACCTAGTATATTTACTATGCATAAACCTTTCTACGGTCATAATAATATGATTATTAAGTTATAATAATGAGTCATTTTCTCTAGCAACGTGATCATTCAAATATGATTGTAAACTAACACTAGTAAATAAAAATATTTCTTAAATAATATAATATAAATGGTGTATCCAATGATTTTCTTACTTCCCGTGAGGTTTTTTTAAATCTTTGTGCGGTCAAGTTCAGTGTACGTGTTGATTTATAATTTGATGTTTCGATAAGATATGCAATTAAGATCGTTTAACATGCATGATTTTGGAATATCTGCCTCACATGTTCTTTCTTCTATTTTATCTTTTACATTTTTCAAACTAGATTTATATCACAATTTGTAGTTTCAAAATCATCTTTTATATTTCACTTCTAAAAACACTAACTTAAAATATAAATCTTTACTTGAATATAACTTTGCACAAGAAATATTAACCTTTAGTCTTGCCATATAAGAAAGTTCATTCTGTGATTTGACTTCATCGTGAAATTAAGTAATGGATTAGTTAAATACATCACTCTCAAACTCAAACGACAGTTCAATCAAAAAATACCTAATACATTTGTTTTAAGATACGATCGGGCTATGACTCTAGCCTTAGCCCTTAAAGAGTCGTTCGAAAGGTAAGAGCTACGACGCAAACCCTAACTTTCAAATAAGTGTTTATAAACGGTGTGAGATTGGATTAGTTGTTGGAGTTTGTATAACAGCCTCTTCTGATGTTGAATCCATCTTCAAGTTGAATAATGAATAATTAGCAGTTGATTGTTTGGCTCAAAGCCCAATAATCTGACTAGGGCCACTCTGTTCCAGCTGGACATGTATTTGCAAATCTTTTTTCAGAGAATTTAATAATTAAAAAAAATTAGAAAAAATCAGAAGCTGGTGAACTAAGAATCTGAAGTTGGAGATATTAATAAGAGCCACGAGTTGATATTAGTTTATTAGATTGCTTCATGTTTCCGAACATCAAGCTTTTGCAATTTATTGCATTAGATTCCCTTTATTCAATCAATATATGAATTTTTAAAATATTAAACATTATAGACTATTTAAGAAAAATATGCACTTATAATTACAACATTACCATTTACCAAACTTCAATGATGTGTGTTCTTGGTTATGTGTGATGCTTTAGAAGTTAGTATAGGTGTTTCTTGGTTTGAAATAGGCTATGTGTTGTGGAAAGTGAACGAAGTGCACCACACGTATTCCGCTTACGATAACGAGTCATATGGCATTGTACCGGGCTTGGATCGTTGAACACATTGTTTGTTATCTATTGTGATACTGAAGTTGTAACATTAAATCGGATGGACTCACATGTTATTATTTTAGATACCTGAAACAAAATATTAACCTTTCATAACATTTATTGTTTAACATGTCTGGCATTCCAACATCATAAAGGAATTACAATACTAACACACTTGCACTTCTCATTGCCTGTCATGCGGCGAGAAAAGCATGATTGAGTCAAATGGTTAATGAAGTGTTATTGGATTTTAATAATCCAAACTTTTATTTATAGAGTGGTTGGGATTGCTTAAAATTACTTTTGAGAAGTAACTTTTCAAAACTAACAATTTTTTATTTTGTAAAATTTACTTTTCAACCTTTTAAAATCAACTTATAAACTTATTACCCAAACGGCCAAACATATTTATTGATTTATTAAGTCAAAAGTTGGTTAAAAAATTAATAAGTTAAAAGTTGGTTAAAATGTTGATTTGCCAAACATGCACTTATTGGCCGGGATTAATTCCAACTCAGAAAATAATTAGACACTCCAAACTTTAATCTTATTTTCCTTCAACGATCTCTTATTAACTGAGAGTTAACATCGTTAGTTTTTTGATGACGTACACTATTTATATGGCCAAAACATTAAGCAAAAAATTAAAATCAACCATCTGATTCGTCAATTTGAACTTCTGCATCCTAAAACCTATAATTCCATCTCATGATATGAACCACTTGACTCGTTCGTAGTAGATTTCAGGTTACGATAGATGCTAGATACCGAAAAATGGACCTGATGGAGGCTGGGCAGCGGCGGAGTTGAAAAATGACTCAAAGTTGGCCCCATTTTATCAAAAAAAAAATAACGGAGGTTAACTCTTAGTTAGTAAGGGATGGTTGAAGAAAATAATCTCAAAGTTAAGAATGTCTACGAACATTATCTGAGTTTGGATTAATCCCGGCCAATAAATGAAACTTTGGAGTATTAAAATCCAATAACCCCTTAGTAAACAGATAAGAGCATTCACATCCCATTCTTTATATTTTTGTGAGTGTACTTCTAATATTATTTGAAACGATTGTAAATAAAGGAGAAAAAAAACATTATGAATAGATGAAAGAGAAAATTTAATAATAATTTTTAATGTAATTATAAAGATGATAATAAAAGATAGGATGTGAATGCTTTAAAAATAAGAGTTGAAGTCTAACAACAAAACAAACAGTGACAAACATGTAGCTAATGCTCTTAAGTTAGAGAATTTTGTATATCTTCAATTGGTATTATTCAAATCTTTTAAGCTTAGATTCTTTTACATACAAACGGGGATTTGTTTTATAAGTATCTATTCATAAATCATTGTTAAATCATAACATTTTATAAACCAGCCATTTAATATCACCAAAACAAAATTCAAGTATAAAGACTAAATAGTGGCATAGTGCTAACTTTTGGGCCAATAAAAGTGGGCTAAAACCTTGCTTCTAACCAAACAGTGACAACATGTAGCTAATGCTCTTAAGTTAGAGAGCCATTTTGTATATCTTCAATTGGTATTATTCAAATCTTTAAGCTTAGATTCTTTTACATACAAACGGGGATTTGTTTTATTCTTAAGTATCTATTCATAAATCATTGTTAAATCATAACATTTTTATAAACCCAGCCATTTAATATCAACCAAAACAAAATTCAAGTATTAAAGACTAAATAGTGGCATAGTGCTCCCAAACTTTTGGGCCAAATAAAAGTGGGCTAAAACCTTGCTTCTAGGCTGCTTGCAGGCTGCAATGGACAAGATATAAAACGTGTGTCTGAGTGTCTGACATCGGGGTCTGGTTGTGGGCCATGTGATTTGGGCACTTGTCTGACAAATACTGGCTCACAGCCTCACATAATGGTTGCCTTTTTTCTTTAAATTTGAATTTCATGTCTTTACTTTAAGTCAAGTAGCCTTTGTAACTTAAAATTAAAATTAATAGACTCAAATTAGTTTATTTTTAAAGTTATAAAATAAGTGAATGTCTTGTCTTTACTCTAAGTTACATAGCCTATCGGCTTAATCGGTTTCCGGTTGTTCGGGTCGGGTTTCGAGTATTAAACAATACACTTAATTTAGTAGATTTTAGTGAGTTTCATTTGAGTATTTATAAAATCTGTGGATTTAAATCTGTATATTTCTATGAGTTATAAAATTTGCTTACATATATATATTTGTATGCAAACAATTTGATCAATTTGGACAATTTAAACTACATACAATTTACTTATTTATAATATGGATTGATCGGGTTATTCGGATTTCCGGTTAATCGATTCGGGTGATATGGGTTTTTGAGGTTTGAAAGTCTATCTGAAACCCGACCCGATTAAGAATCGGTTTTCGGGTTGTTAGGATAACGGGTTGTTCAAGTCGGCTTTCTTCGAGTACGGGTGAGATTGGGTCGGGCGGGTTAATCGGGTACGGATTAAATCGAGAGGCGTACACATAGGTGATAGGCTGGCACTATATAACAAACTAATGGTTCGTCTTTGTAGCAAATTTTTATTAACGTCAATGAACTTTTGGTCTAATTGTTTAATGGGAAGTTGAGAAGCTTTTCTTCTTTTGGAGTTGGAGGTCATGGGTTTGACATGAATAAATAATTAATAACTTGGTGTTATTAACTTACTAATCAACTAACCTATCGTTCAAAGAAAAGAAAATTTTATAAACATGTCAACCGAACACAATGCATTTTAAAAATGAGTTAATTCAAATTCAGTTAAGAGTTTTTGAAAAGTTCTTATTTAGGATTTAGAGGAAGCTATCTAATTGGTATTGAAAATTAAATTTTGATTTTGATTTTTTGATTTTTTTTCTATTTTTCTATCTAAACTATTAATTTTCTGAAATTATTTTTTCATATTGAAATCTTTATCTCATCTTAATTTCTAAACAAACTTTATATATTAATTATATTTTTTAATAAGCATTCATTTACTTATATACGTGGAAACCTTCTATTTCTAAATAAGTTAATTTAAAAGTTAATACAAAAATATTAACTAAGTGAAAATAATGTCCTTATCTCTAACGTTACACACTTTGTTTTATTTCTATAAGAGGTTGAACTGGTACGTTTTTATCTCCAACGAGTCAAACGACATATTTTTTTCTCTAATGGGTTAAACAGTATCTCTTGTGTCGAATGAGACAACTTTAAGGTTGTACTCGTTTTCGGAATTGTGTGCCAAAATTTGATCCTGTCTAACTGTATTATACATACTTTTTTAGTTTTACTTTATTCAAAAGTTAATTGGCTTCATCTTGCTGTTAGGTTTAGGATTCTTGATTAGAGGTTATTAGTTCATAGCTTTTACCAGTAATCCAAGATTTATTTATGATATGCGCTTTGATGATATCGTCTACATTTAAATTTACAAAATACTTAGGAGGTTGGTAAGTCAAATTGTAAATTAAGCAAGATAATTTTTTTGATATTTTTAGCATTAACACCTACTTTTTTTAGATCAATATATCAGATCTTGTACTATACCGAGTAAAACCCATAACCTTTTGTATAAGAGTATACCATTTGCCACTAGAAATATGTATCTTTGTTAAATGTCAGTTTTTTAAGATTAGAATTCACAACTTTTTGGATAGAGAGTACACCCCTTACTATTAGCAACTAATATTTTTCTTAATGTAAAAGTTGTTCATTTTACATCATATGAGTTTTCAACAAGGTGGGATCATGACGCAATTTTTCCTTGAATGGAAGATTTTAATAAACCATTTCTTGATAAAAGAATCTTATAAACTCTTAATTGGTTTATAAAGCTTTGAACTAGTTTAGAAAATGTTTTGGTTGTAGAATCTGGAGTCATTCATTTTTTTAGTAATGCAAATCATGTATCCTAATTCTACTTGTCTTTAGTATTTAAAGATTTATGCCTTGTCAACATGAACTTTGAAGTTTGACTTATCTCCTATAGAGACGAATGAAGAAAAAGCTATGAATTTCCATTAACCACAAAGGGAATTTAAAGTAAATTACACCCACTAATTTAAGAACTAATTGTGCTATTGTTACAACAGATCAAGACTCATTCAATTGTGAATAACTACCTAATATATCTATATGTGAATTAATACAAATACAGTAATATAATTTATTTATTGTTAATACGCCCCCTCAAGATGGAAGATCCGTTAGATACTCCAATATTGGAACGAAAAGAAATGAACGGCATCTTTGGAAGGGGTTTGGTGAGAACATCGGCAAGTTGATCTTTTGAGCTAATGTGCATTACTTGTAGCTTGCCAGCATTAACCTGTTCCCTGACGAAGTGATAGTCCAAAGCAACATGTTTCATTTTTGAGTGGTATACCGGATTAGCACATAAATAAGTTGCACCAGTGTTGTCACAAAACAGCTGTGGGATGCGTGTATGCTTGATGCCAAGTTCTTGGAGTAAGTTTTGGACCCAAGAGAGTTCAGCGGCCGCGTTTGCGACGGCTTTGTATTCTGCCTCCGTGGAGGAGCGAGAGACTGTCTTTTGGCGAGATGAACGCCAAGAAATAATGTTGGAGCCAAGATATAAAATGTAGGCCGTAGTAGACCGCCCACCATCGTGAACCCCTCCCCAATCAGAGTCGGAGAACGCACGGAGTGTAAGGGGAGAGTCACGATGTAAGTATAACCCATGGTGCACCGTGCCTTTTAAATAGCGGAGAACACGCTTTAGAGCCTGCCAATGAGATTGCCTAGGTGAGTGCATGAACTGGGAGAGTTAATTGATGGCAAAGGAGATGTCGGGACTGGTAAAGGCCAAGTATTGGAGAGAGCCAACAAGTTTGCGGTACGGGGTGGGGTCAATTAGCGGAGTAGAGTCTACGGATGATAGAGGCTCAGAGACACTCAAGGGAGTAAAAACGTCCTTGGCGCCATCCATTTTGAAGGAAGTAAGGACATCTTGTATGTGACGATGCTGCGAGAGAAAGAGACCTTGAGGTGTAGGAATAACCTCAATGCCTAAGAAGTGGTGCAGAGGACCAAGGTCCTTGACTGAGAATTTATAACCAACGGAGCGAATGAATGACTCCAGGAAACTAGTGTCGCTACCAGTGAGGACGATGTCATCAACATAGACAAGTAGGTAACAAGTGACGTGATGATGCTGATATATAAAGAGAGATGGGTCCGAGATGGATTTGCGAAAGCCGGACCGAAGCAAGAAGGAAGTGAGTTCATTGTACCAAGCACATGGGGCTTGCTTGAGACCGTATAAAGATTTCCGAAGTTTGCAAATATGATTTGGAAATTCTGAATTGGCAAACCCAGGTGGTTGAATCATATAAACGTTCTCATGTAAAGTACCATGAAGGAACGCATTGTTTACGTCTAGTTGACGTAAGAGCCACCCTTTAGAGAGGGCAATGGATAGGACAGTTCGAATGGTTACGAGTTTTGTGACCAGACTAAAGGTGTTGAAATAGTCCCTTCCAAACTGTTGGTGGAAGCCTTTCGCAACAAGGCATGCTTTGTACTTATCAATGGTACCGTCAGCTTTTCGTTTGATGCGGAAGATCCATTTGCAGCCGATGACATGTTGGTGGTACGAGGGACAAGCTCCCATGTGTGATTTTGGATAAGGGCATTGAACTCAAGGTCCATAGCATGTCGCCAGTGAGGATCCTTCATGGCTTGGGTGTGGGTGTTGGGTTCGAGGGTGGAAAGGAGAGGATGAATGGTAGTAGCATTTATGAAGTTTGGATTGAAGTATTTGTTGTTGCGTTTTGGTTGGGTCATTTGTTCGGAGGAAGGAGGCAGATGGTGTTCTGTGGAGGCTGGATGTGGGAGTGGTGTTAGCTGGGTAGGTCAAAAATGGGCGTAGAGGCGGGGAATTGGGTAGGTGCAATCGGTGTTTCATTGTATCTTCAGTTCCCTATTTGAATTGTTAAGTGTTCTCAAAGATCCTCCTAAGTGTGTGAACTAAGTGCATAGTACCCTTTAACGGTCCTTCATTTGGTATCAGAGCATTCTAGGCTCTTGTTTGCAAGATCTCACCATCTTCAAATCCTCTTAGTTACACACATCACTTAACTCTTCAAATGGCAGCTATCTCCAAAGCTGATATGAAAACTAGAACTATGACAAAGTCCCCACTGATCACTCCTGAGGATTTTGACACTTGGTGTCAAAGAATGGAAGGCTTTATCAAGTCTCAAGATTCCAGGATGTGGGAGTCTGTTGTCAATGGACCTCATATGCCATGCACCACTTCAGCTGCTGCTGGTGGTGGCATGATACCAAAGGAGAAGGCTGACTTTTCTGATGAAGACTGGAAAAGAATTGATATTGATCAGAAAGCCATGACAACCCTCCAAACTGCTCTTCCAAACTCCATCTACAGAGGTTTCAAGAAGTGCAAGACCACTAAACAACTATGGGATGCACAGAAACTGATGTATGAGGGTTCAAATGAAGCCAAGGAGAACAAGAAGGATCTCCTGAAGCAGCAGTTTGAAAATTTCACCTTCAAAACAGGTGAAACCATGACTCAACAATACTTCAGGTATGTTGAGATTATGGATACTCTGGCTGATGTTGGGGTAACCATTGAGAACAAGGATATTGTAAGGAAGTTCATATCCTCTCTTCCAAGACAATGGACACAGTATTGTGTGGTCATTAAGAGGACTGAAAACCTCAAGACCCTTACTCTCACTGAGTTGTATAGGATACTCAGTGGATACCAGATGGAGATGAACATGCAAAATCCATCTGGTAACTCCAACACTCACCAGAGTTCAGCCCTTCATGTGGTTGAAAGGGATAGCAGAGAACCACAGCATCATCTCATCTGCTACCCTGATAACTCATAAAAGGGTCCTTTCATCACCTTCCCTAAGACACCTAGAGAGAGCTACATCCAAGGAAGTCCCTTCCAAGAGACAAGCTCTTCTCAAGCCTTCGTCTCTACTGACGAGAGTTCAAGCAACTTTCTTTTCACTCTTGAAGACCTGGACTGTATCCATCCAGATGATTTGGAGTACATGGAGATAGTCCAGCAAATGACTCTACTCACTCACAGAACCTAGAAGTTCTACAAGAGGACTGGAAGAAGGTTTCCTAGCGATGCTACCAGTGGAAAGTTTGGGCTGGATAAAAGCAAAGTCAAGTGTTACAACTGTAACCAGATGGGACACTTTGCTAGAGAATGCAAGGCACCTAAGTCCAATGGTGGCCAAGCTTCATCCAGGCCAAACTACACTGAAGGAGGGCACCAGAATGAGAAGCCAAGACAGCAAGCTGCAGTTGCTGTTGAAGAGGGAGGCTTTGACTGGAGCTTTCAAGCTGAAGATGCATCTCCAATCAAGCACTTATGGCTGACCATGATGAGCTAAGGTACTTATGGCTGACCATGATGAAGCTAAGGTACTTGAACATATTTTCTCTCCTGAATGTATTGCAAAAGTAAACAGATACAGGTCCTACAACTTGGAAATGAGATCTGGCATTGAGTCTTTGAATATTTTAAAAGCTGATTTTAAAAGAGCTGAAAATGATTATAAACTTAAGATAGAAGATATAAAGAAAACAGTTTCAACTCTTAAACATGAGCAAACAAACTACAGGACCCAAATTAAGGATCTCATTACTAAGTTGACTGAATGCCAGGCTGAGCATGTGATCAGCAAAGCCCGGGAAGAAAAATGTGTTCTTGAAGAGGAAACCTTCAAGAACATGATATCCTCATCTCTGCATGCAAAAGTGTGTTATCAGAATAAGCAGGGACTGAGATCTAGTGAGATAGCTCCTCCACATACTCTACTATCAGTTAGATCTCCAAGGTGTGGAACTGGTTAAGATGAGCTGCCATCCATAGACCCCAGTGATGAAGAGGATGAAAAGGAGAAGGTGAGGGATGACTCTGAGGTGAGTGAAGAGAGTCAATCCAAAAAGGGTCACCATGCTCCTAAGGAGGAAAAAGAAGCTGGTTTGAGTAAAACCAAGAGAAAGAATTTAATCAGAAGAGCAAAGAAAAGATCCAGAAAAGCTCAAGAGATCAAGACCACCTTTGACCCCAAACAGAAACAAGTATTTGTATCTGCAGGGTTCAAGGTGATGAAAGCTGAAGACCTTGTCAAGAACTCTAGTACCAAGGGTTCTACTTCAGCTTCAACTCTCTCCAGCAACAACAAGAAGACCGATCAGTTGTGTGTCACTGCTGTACAGCCTGAACCATCCATTTCAAAGAGCAAGCTGCACCTTAAGAAGCCTGCTGAATCATCTGAAAGGATGAATAAATAAAAGGAAAGTGTTCAAGCTCACTCTTCTTTGGGAAAGAAGACTCTCAGAAGGAAAGATTTGGATTGTATTATGTGAGGTAGTACTTCACATCTGGCTAAGGATTGTCAATACAATCCCAAAAGTACTATACATATGATTAAGAAGAAAACTTCTGAGAGTAAGAAGAAACAGATTGCTTTGGAAAGAAAATCTGTTTCCTTAGGAAGCTCCAAAATGAAGAAAAAGGCAAATGAAGAATTGCCTTCGGAAGGAAAATTGGTCTCGGAATAAAGGAATGCTTCCAAAGCACTGAAGCTTGCTGCAGTGAAAGCAAGATCTTCCGAAGGTTCAGTCATAAAATCTTCCGAAGTTACCAAAACTTCCGAAGCTTTGAAGGTCAAGCCCAGTCTTCCAAAGGTGGTGTGGAAGATGAAGGAAGACTGTGTGGCTGAAAGTTCATCATCAGAAACAGCAAATGATCCCCAAAGCCTGAGCATAGGATCTATTACTGTTTCATTGTCTTCCACTCATTCTAACAAGCCCAAGACCAATGAGGCTTGGGTTTCCAAATGTAACTAAATCATCTCTCTTTGTGCAGGGACAGCTAAAGACCAACAGAAATGTCTAGATTATTGATAGTGGCTGCTCCAGGCACATAACTGGCAATGAGTCCTTACTTCAAAACTTTGAAAGAATTCATGGAGGACCAGTTTCTTTTGGAGGAGATACAGGTGGTTACATTACTGGAAGGGGCAAGGTTACAAATGGTAAGCTCAGCATTGAGAAGGTAAACTTTGTCAAGGAGCTTGGATACAATCTTCTGAGTGTGTCCCAATTTTGTGACCAAAAACATCACATGCTCTTTACTGAGCATGAGTGCATTGTTCTCAAGCCTGGAGTTGACATTCCTCAAGAGCATATTTTGCTCAGAGCCTCCAGGAGAGGGAACATGTACAAGATGGACTTGCAGAAAACATCTCTCTCAGGAGAAGTTTCTTGCTTTCTATCTAAAGAAAATAGTGATGAGTCTTTCCTTTGGCATAAAAGAATGTGCCATGTAAACTTTAAGAACATGAACAAATTGATTAAGAATGATTTGGTAACTGGAATGCCAAAGAAAGAAATTACAAGTGATGACCATTGTGTTGCATGCCTGAAAGGGAAACAACACAAGGTGTCTCACAAGCCAAAAGAAATGAACTCTATCACTACTCCCCTACACTTGTTACATATGGATCTGTTTGGCCCCACCAGTGTAATGAGTCTAGGAAGGACCTCATACTGTTTGGTGATCACAGATGATTTCACAATATTCACTTGGCTGTTTTTCCTTAGAACTAAGGATGAAACTCTTGAAATCTTAAAGAACTTCATTCTGAGAATTGAGAATCAATCTGATCACAAGGTCAAAATCATAAAATGTGATCAAGGAACCGAATTCAAAAACCAAATCCTTGATGCATTTTGTGATGAAAAGGGTATTTCAAGACAATATAGTGCTCCCAGGACTCCTCAGCAAAATGGTGTTGCTGAGAGGAGAAACATGACACTTATTGAAGCTGCAAGAACTATGTTGTCTGACTCTAAACTGCCCATCACCTTCTGGGCAAAGGCTGTCAACACAGCCTGTTATGTGCAAAATAGAGTTTTAGTGGTTAAGACACATGGTAAGACTCCTTATGAGCTGTGGCACAAAAGGAGACCATTCATTGGTTTTCTCAGAATATTTGGATGTCCTTGCACCATCTTGAATACCAAAGATCAAATAGCTAAGTTTGCTGAGAAATCAGATGATGGACACTTTGTTGGATACTCTTCTCAAGCTAAGGCTTATAGAGTATACAACCTCATAACTAGAATCATTGAGGAGTCAGCCAATATGACTTTTAATTATCAACTGTTTTAACAAATCTTGTGAGAATGTTTCAGGATCTATGGATAACAGGTCAACAGAAGATCCTAACCCAAGATTTGAGCTGAGAAGACCAAACAAGAAGACCACTTCAGCTCCAGTGGTGACTAACCCTGTCATTGAGGCTCCTATCAGCACTAGCATGACAAATAATGCTGATTCAACAGAATTACCTTCAAATTCTAGCTCAGAGGTTCAAAATTCAGGAGAAGGAACCTCCAATACAGGAGGAACTGGAGGTGGTGACAGTGATCAAGAATTTCTTGAAGCTTATAACCACTCCATTAAAGACAACATGAATGATGTCATACACTCATTGGATCAAGTTTCTCTTTATAAGTGTGTTGATGAGGTGGGGGGCTCTTCTTTGCCAGATCAAAATTTCTCTAATTTAGATCTGTTCAATCAACTTGTTGTGATCCCTCACCTCAGGATCCACAAGTCACATCCCACCACAAACATCATTGGAAATATTGACTCAGGGGTGAGAACAAGAGGACAAACTCATGACAGCCATGTTTGTCTACATTCTTGTTTCTTATCCCAAATTGAGCCTAAGAAAGTTGATGAGGATTTAAAGGATGGAAGCTGGATTGAAGCAATGCAAGAAGAATTGCTTCAAATTAAAAGACAGAAGGTGTGGAACTTATGCCCTCTTCCTCAAGGGAAGACTGTCATAGGTACCAAGTGGGTATTCAGGAACAAGAAAGATGATAGAGGGATCATCATCAAGAACAAGGATAGACTTGTTGTCCAAGGATACACACAAGAAGAAGGAATTGATTATACTGATGTCTTTGCTCCTGTAGCAAGACTTGAAGCTGTAAGGATATTCCTGGCTTATGCTGCATCCAAGGATTTCAAGGTCTACCAGCTTGATGGGAAGTGTGCCTTTCTTTATGGGATGATTGATGAAAAAGTTTATATTAAACAACCACCTGGCTTTGCAGACCCAGATCATCCTGATTATGTCTGCAAGCTTGATAAAGCCCTTTATGGACTACATCAAGCTCCAAGAAAGTGGTATGAGACACTATCAACATACCTCTATAAACATGGATACAAAAGAGGTACTATTGATGGGACTCTCTTCATCAAAGATACAGGTAATGACACTTTGCTAGTATAGATATATGTAGATGACATCATCTTTGGTTCAAGTAATCCAAAGCTCTGCAAAGACTTTGAGATGCTGATGAAGGATAGATTTGAAATGAGTGCCATGGGGGAACTCAATTTCTTTCTAGGAATTCAAGTGAAGCAGGTTGAAGATGGCATCTTCATTAGTCAGTCAAAGTATGTGCAGGACATACTTACAAGATTCAAGATGACTGACTGTAAGGTTGCAAAGACACCCATAGCCAGAAACCATTCCCTTGGTCCAGATCTTGAGGGGGAGTGTGTTGATAAACATCTTTACAGGGCTATGATTGGGTCACTTATGTATCTTACAGCTAGCAGGCCTGATATCATGTTTGCCACATGCATATGTGCAAGATATCAAGCCAACCACAAGATGTCTCACCTAATCACTATCAAAAGGATTCTTAGATACCTCAAAGGTGCTCCAAATCTAGGCCTTTGGTATCCAAAGAATTCAGACTTTAATCTGTATTCTTATACAGATAGTGACTATGGTGGCTGTAACATGACTGCAAAGTCCATATCTGGGGGGTGTCAGTTCCTTAGTGGAAGGATAGTCTCTTGGTAATGCAAGAAGCAATCCTATGTGTCTGCATCAACTGCTGAAGCTGATTACATTGCTGCTGCCAGCTGCTGTGCTCAAGTGCTTTGGATTCAAAATCAGATGTTAGACTATGGGTTCAATTTCAAAGAGATTCCCATCCACATAGACAACAACAGTGTCATCTCTATTACAGAGAATCCTGTGCAGCACTCAAGGACCAAACACATCAATATCAGGTATCATTTGATTAGGGATAATTTTGAAAAGGATCTGATAAAACTAATCAAAGTTAACTCAAATGAACAATATGCTGATTTGTTCACAAAAGCCTTTGATGAGCAGAGATTTAAGTATCTTGTATCAGCTATTAGGATGATTAACTTTGAATAGGTTTTTCTTAATAACTTAATCAATTTTACTTCCTAAAACTGTGTGTCCTAGGTTGTCTATTAGATCACTTTATAAGCCCAGTTCTCTTTAGAAGAAAACAAATTTTAAAATGATATCTCTTAGAGTGATGAAAATTTACCCTCGGAAGAAAAAAAAATTACCTTCGGAAGAAATTTATGTCTTCAAATCATCCAACAGCTCATCTAAAATTTACCTTCGGAAGAAATTCATGAAGTATCTTCCGAAGCTTAAGTTAAGTATAAGCTCTTAAATGCATTTTAAGAACAAATTTCTTCTGAAAACAATTAAGTCTCGGAAGACTTATTCATGTCTTCCGAAGCCAAAATTTTCAAAACTCTTAGAAATATCTTCCGAAGCAAAATTACCTTCGGAAGCTCTGCTTGCACAGCTTCTGAAACTAAAATTGCCTTCGGAAGCCTTACAACTTTCGAGAAAACTAACTTTTTGGGCACTTTTTCAGAAGTAGGACCCACTTGCGGATTTCAAAGTTTATCTTTTGCTTTAAATCCAAAGTATTTCTTTCAAAACGGTTCTATTTCATCTCTCTACTCTCATTGTTTCTACCCTAGAATTACCCCCAAATTCATCTTCTTCTTCCTTTCTTCACTGCAAAGCTTCAGCTAAATGGCCAATCTTGATCGCCAAAACGACCCAGATTTCACCATGCACCTACATAGGCAACACAACCAAGTTGCTCTGTTAAACTCTGAGAAGGATCCAAGCTTCTCAGATGTTTGTAGGTATCTTTCTTTGTCTCATTACTTCACCTCCCTTACAATCGATCATTTTCTCTATGAGGATCAGTTGCTTGAGTTCTGGCGGACCTGTCAAGAGGTTACCATGGACGGGGAGAAGGCACTGTCTGCCACAGTGCAGGGGAGGACACTGTTCATCACTCCAGCCATCATTAACACCCACCTACAGCTGGATGATGAAGAAGGTGAATTGTCTTTCCCCAAAGCTGCTGTCTACCAATTCTTTAGGCAGATGGGCTATGAAGGTGACTTCTCAGTCAAGACCTTAGGAAGGGGAAGGTCTTTTTCCAATAGAAGTACCTCCTTCATGTTGTCATCCACAGCCTATCCAACAAACATGGAGGATGGGACCAGATTCCAGAAGACCTCTTCTTCATTGTCCATGGGATGGTTCAAGGGGTCAAATTCAGGTACTCTCAGTTTGTTTTTACAAATTTACTTACGAATTTGGACTTCTTAGAATATTACATGTTCCCTCGGTATGTTCAACACATTCTAAACTGTGAATTGGGACCACAGTTGAGGGGAACAGGTAATGTTCTTAAACTTGCACATATGAGGCCTGGCATTTTCAAGATATTGAAAAATCCAACTGTTGGGTTCTCAGGGGTAGAAACAGCCCTTGTCCCGAAAATGTTTGAGCTCATTACTCTGGGTGACATCCTAGCGGCACCACCTAGTGATGAACCAACACCCTCCACTTCTCAACCACCATCAAGGCCAACCATTACCCCACCTACCAAAGAAAATCCAAACGAACCCCTGCACCTGCTATTGAGCATGTGCAGGCCCCCATATCACAACCCACACAGGAGGAAGTGGACTTTTGAGCTCCTACTTCCCCTGAGGAGCAAAGCACTCCCATCCTTGCTATAATCAGTGCTGAGGTTCCTCATGCTCAGCCTGATGAGCTCACACCTCCACAAACAGCCTTAAGCCATCACTCTGAGTCTCAACACTCTAGTGATCAACCTTCAGGGGAAAGCTACCATCCCCAGCCTCTTGATCTTAATCAACCTTTTCCCAGCCTTGACTTCTACTCTGATGAAGAATTGGATTTTAATGAGTACCATGAATCTCTTCCCTCTACCCATACTCAAGGAGAGATGAGTACTCCTGCTTTATCCACTTCTAGCCCACATCAGATACCCCAAACTGAGGTGGATTCTCCTCCGATTGTCCAGGAGATCCATGTGGCAGGGGCTCGTACTGTTGCCAGTGATTACATCTTTAAGACCTCAACCACGATAACCTAGCCTCTTGACATTGTCATGGAGCAGGGGAAATCCAGCAGCCAAGAAACCCATGTTGGTGACGAGGGAGAGGATTCAGGTTCAATCCTCGCATCCCCCAATGATTCTTCATCTGAAGATGAGAGGAGTCTGCAAAAAAGGTGCACAAACTCTCAAATCTATGCACCTACTTTGTATCAAAGATAGCTCACCTGGAGTCTCAGGTGACTATCTTGCAGAAAAGGGTCAATGACCAGCAACTTGAGATCACCGATCTCAAGGGCAAGTTAGCTGAGAGACCAATAGGACAAACTCATCCAGGTCCACAAGAACCTGTGGATGTTATGGACCACTTCCCTAGCTCACCTATGCTTGAGGGTGATGCTACCAAAAAGGGGGAGGAAGTTCTGACAGCCACAGAACCTGGGATTTCTTCCTCAAGTATGGACATACAGGACTCACCATCCTATCTTGCAGTTGTCCATGCTCAACAACCTCCTCTAGACAGTGATCTGGAACTGCTTATTCAATAACTGTTTGAGGAGGGAGTACCAAGAGCAATGTCTGCCCCATCTGAGAACCCAATCAGGGGTTGGGGGTATGACAGTGATAGGAAAGCTCTTGTACTCTCCAGAGCTCAGGGTCAACTAGAAATCTTAAACATTTCAAACATGAGTTTCTATAAGGGTATAAATCTGGTAGATCTGGCACTTGTCAACCCAAGCAATAAGAGACAAGCTGTCAGACTAGCCAATCAAATTAAAGAATAGGTGCTGGCAGAATTCAAAAGGAGAACAACATTATACAGACAGAGGCTAGCAGTTGAAGCCTTTGGTCAACTAGATGTTGAGGTAGACCCCAAGATTAGCTTCGAAGGGAAAACCTTGACTGAAGGCCCAGAGGCTGAGACTGTGAACCTTGAGACAACATCTCCTCCAGCACCCCATACCCTCAGTGAGGCACCAGCTGGTGATGGTGCTTCACAACCTCTCTCTGGCCAGAGCTTGACTGCTGAATCAAGCAATGAAGGCCAAAGCTCTCCTCAGGCTGAGTCATCAAGATTAGCAATTGACACAGGAAAAAGAAAGTTAACTGCTGAGGAGATTGAAGAAGAGAAAAGAGAGAGGAAGAGGAAGCTGAGGGGAGAGAGTTCAAGTGGTTCCCCAGGATTCATGCAAGCTGCAATTCTGACTGGCCATGTACCAAACACTCAAGAAGATGAATTAAGGGCAGCCAGACTTAACTATCTGGGGATCAGGAACTACAACATAGATGAACTCATCTCTCTTCCCTTAGAGGAACTAAATGAACTGGCTGACACAGAGCTGTCAAAGGAGAGGAAGGAAGCTGAGGATGCAGCCTTGACCCTCAAGCATAAGGAAGAAATGAGAAGAAAAAGAATCTATAAGAACATTCCTATCCACTCCCCAGTTCAAGAAACTCCTAAGGAAGAGACTGTGGCTGCTGAACAACCTCAGGTAGTTGATGAAGAAGAGAGATTAAAGATGATCAACTACCTGAGTGCCACAGGTCTCTATCAGGCACCTGCACTTCTTCCCTTGCCTTATGACTACATATTGTTTGAATACAACAAGCAGCTGGAAGAGAAGGCCAAAAGAGAAAGGCAAGCTGCTAGGAAGAGGCAAAGGGAAGAGGCTGCAAAATCAAGAGCCATCATCCAGAAAAGTCAGAAAAAGTCTGCAGATAGGCAGAGGATGATGAGCTTCTTGAAGCTGTATGGGTTCTCCAGAAGGAGGCTTGGTCCCATGTCTCTATCCACAATGGATGAGCACATAAGGGTGATCAAGAAGAAGATTAAAATGGGAGAGCTTGTGGATATTCATTCACCATCAAGCCAAGCTCAACCTGAATTTGAGGTAAAGGTTGAACCTACAGAGACAACACAAACTGCACCTGAAGCTACACAACAGCCAACTTCATCTTCTAACCCACAGCAGGGTTCTCCTCTCTCTCCTTTTGAACCTGGGAGAAAGGAGATCCTGACTGAGAGGGAATCCACTGCTGAACCTGGTATTGAAGGCCAACCCTCTTAGTCAGAATCATCAAGGAGGAGAAAGAGGATGGCCAGAAGAAAATCTTCAAAGAAGAAAAGAAGAAAGGCATCCTCCTCCCAACCTCAGGATGAGTCAGAACATCCTAAGGAAGTGCATGAAGAGGACTCTCAACCAACTCCTATCATAGTAGAGCCTCTCTCTATTGGAAGACAAATTCTATCCTGGACATTTGCTGAAGATCCAGATAGATGGTATGTCAATAGAGATCAGGGAGAACAACATGTCTACTTCACAAATGACATGCTTGGACTCCCTCTGCATGATCTCTATGACATGAGAAGGTACTTCATGAGCCTGAGGAACCCAGACCTGCTGATGAAAAGAGGAGTTCTGAAGATTCTCATGTGGACTATCCCAGTCTGAAGACCTCTCTGTTTTGGTAGCATCAGCCTAGGGGGAGTTTGTAGGAACCTCTGAGGTTATGAGGCTGATGCAACCAAAAGATACCAAAGCAACCATGTCTTTCAACATGCACTAAGGAACAAAGAAGAACCAGCTTCGGAAGTTTTACACACTCAAGTAAAATGCTAAGTGTAAAATCTTCCGAAGCCAAAGTTCAGAAGAAACTACTGAGGAAGCTTTTTACCAAGTGTCAAGTCTTCCAAAGCCAAAGACTCAAATCTTCCGAAGGTTAAAGATGAAGTCTTTTGAAGCTCTCAAGACAAAGTCTTCCGAAGCTAAAGACAATACTGATTACTTTTGAAGAGAGAGAAAAGATACATTTTCTATCAACTTTATCATAAAGCAACTGTCTGTCCACTGCATGCTCTGGTGGTTCATCAACTATCATCAGTTGGTGAAACTTACATACTTTATGATAAAGTAGATAAGGTCTTTGTCTGCAAGTTGCTATTTTTGTTTCTTTTTTGACTTTTGTAATAGGAAAGTCAGTGAGCTATGACATGTCATAGCCACTAGTCAAAAGACAATCTACCTTTTGACTTTTGGCTGATCTTGTTGTCTAGATGAGTCACTTCCAACTGTCTTTTTGTATATTGACGGTTGTAGGATTAGTATAAAGAGTCTAAGATTCTTGTATTCAAAACATACTTGTACAACACTTATAATAGAACTTAAGAAGCAATATACTACTTCCTTGAAAACTTTATTTTGTGTTCTTGTTCTTGCTTGTGTTTTGCATTGTATCTTCAGTTCCTTATTTGAATTGTTAAGTGTTCTTAAAGATCCTCCTAAGTGTGTGAACTAAATGCATAGTACCCTTTAACGGTCCTGCAGAATGAGTGTAGGAAGGCGATTGATGAGATATGCGGCGGTTTGAAAAGCATGTGACCAAAATGTTTGTGGAAGGTTGGCATAATATAGGAGAGCAAGTCCCGTTTCAACGACATGACGATGACGCCTTTCGGCCACACCGTTTTGTTCGGGTGTGTGAGGCGGAGTCGTATAGTGTGAGATGCCATTTGAGGTGAGGTATGGTTTAAGGCCAATTTATTCACCGCCGTTGTCAGTGAATAAGGAAAGAAGGGCATCACCTAGGACAATTTCATCAGGACCTCCGTATTTGGAAAGAACGGGCAGTGAGTTTGATTTGGGGCAGTGTGACTGGATGCACCGGTATCCCACATCCATGAAGGCCCGGAGACTGTAGTGGGAGAAGTAGCCGTGTAGTTGACCGATGGTGCCAAACCTGTTGAACCTTGGACCAGGTAGTTGTTGTCACGAAGGAAGCGACCTAATTTTCGGCAGTCTTTTGTCTCATGGCCTGGGATGTTGCAGAAGTTACAGTAAGCATTGTTGTGGGCGGTGCGGGAATTGTTTGGGACTTGGGGTCTGTCTCGGTTGGTCCAGGAGAGACGTGAGGAGGGCTTCTGGGTGGGTCATTGGTAGCGGGTATCCGGTTGTTGTCTGGAATAGTTCCTGGCAGATTGGCGATGGGTGTGGTTGACGGTAGTAATGATGGGTTCAGTAGAGGTGTCTTTGAGAGTTCGTTCATGGTCTAGTAGTTTGTCTAAGAGTTGAACAAAGGATATGGTGGTGTCTCGGGATTTCAGTGATTGAACGAGTCCAGCAAATTCATCACCGAGTTGGTTCATAGAGTGAATGACCAGATCTTCTTCATCAATAGGGCTTTGGGCAATGGCTAGTTCATCCGAAATGGATTTCATATCATGGAGAAAATCAGTCACAGATCGAGTACCTTTGGTATTTTTGGATAACTTGGATTTTAGAGAAATAATTCGGGAACGGGAACCACTTAAATAGCTTGCATTGAGAGTGTTCCACGCTTGACGAGTCGTATCAGCAGACGAAACCAGGGGTTGAATCGCGTCCGAGCAACTGCCAAGGAGAGCACTGATTATGATCTGGTCCTGACGAAACCAAAGGAGATAGTCAGGGTTAGGTTTGGACACGTCACCGGAAACAATGTTCTTAGCCGGTGGTTCAGTGATGCCGGTGATGTGGTGGTCGAGTTCAAGGCCAATGAGAGTTGAAAGGACCTGTTTGCGCCAAGAAGGAAAATTGTTAGATGTGAGTTTGATGGGGAAATGGGTTGCAGCAGTGAGAGGCACGATTGGTTTGAAAGCCATGGAAGATGGTTGGTGGCTGAAGGGATGTTGTGCAGTAATGAAGAAGAAAACAAAAAAAGAAGAGAAAAGAGATGGCAGGGGAAAAAAAGATGGATCAAAAAAAAAAAGGTGCTCGTAGAAGCTTTTAGGCTCTTGATACCATATGGAGTATAGAGACAAATGAAGAAAAGACTTTGAATTTCCATTAACCACAAAGAAAATTTAAAATAAATTACACCCACTAATTTAGGAACTAATTGTGTTATTGTTACAACAGATCAAGACCCATTCAATTGTGAATAACTACCTAATATATCTATATGTGAATTAAATACAAATACAGTAATATAATTTATTTATTGTTAATATGACTTTATGACATTCTCAAGGGTGGCCCGGAATACTTAGAGCATTTACAGTAGGGTATTCAATTTGATATAAGTGTGTGTTTTATATTACAATGATGGTTGTAAATGGTGATAAGTTACAATTTATGGGATTGTACCATATTTTTTTATATTTAGGAAAACATGTTACAATCCTTATAATTTTTTTAATATTTTTGAAAATGGTTGTGAGTGGAGGAGAGAAAAAAAAATATAATAATAAATATATAAAAAAGTATTATTTAATTGAAAGATATAAATAAAAAATAGTGTTTTTAATGTAAATATGAAAATAAGAAAGTTAGTGTGAATGTTCTTACAACTAAATCAATAAAACCTTCATTTTTGTAGAACCACTATTTTAATTTATATGTTTGAACATCCAACCGAGTGAAATTATGCCAAATCTTCTTTTTTAGTAAATTATTATAACTAGTATTAAGCCCCCCACGTTGCAGGGGCTTAAAATCATACCAAGTAGCACCAATAACAAACCACCTTGAGTGATCACCAACACCGAAAAAACTCGTATTAAGATGGAATTAAAAAACGAAAACTAAAACTGAATGAAAAGTAAACGTAAAAACATTAAAACACGCAGGAGACTCGTATAAGAACGAAAAAAATGAAACTCAACGAAAAGTAGACGTAAAACATATAAAACAATAAGTAAGGTATCTAGGAACAAAGCGTTGCGACAGTGCCATTAAACGGAGGAAAATAAGTATAAAAACGTTGAACTAAATATGCACGTTATGGCGTGTTAACTTTCAAAATTTAAACAGAAACGTAAATATAAAATTTTATAAAATATGAAAAGTATAGAGGGTCAAAGTTGAAAGTAAAAAAGTGTTGGGGATAGTTTGTAAAAAATGTAAAAATATTTTGTTAAAATAAAAAAAAAAGTTAAAAGATTTTAAAAAAAAATACAAAAATATGAGTACCACCCACTAAACACATGGTACGACACTCTCAAACACAAACCATTTAATAAGCATTAGATAACATACCCCTATGCACAAACAATTTGATAATTAGTATTATATATAATTAGAAAATTAATTTCCAAACCTACGCACAAAAAATATATATATAAAATAGAAAAAATTTCATATATATCCCTATAAACTTATGAAATATCACATATACTCAATCAAAAATTAAAATATCACAACTAAAATATCATATTTACCCATTTCATTAAACACATTTTTAAATATGACCATTCTTTCATTTTTATTTCAAAACCTTAATTATCATATCCACCTACTTTTAACCCCAAAATTTACTTATCCATAATAGTTCTATCAAATTTTCAAGATTTCACATCTATCATCATAGATATTTCTAGAATACAAGATTGAACCTATCATCAGATATATTTCTAGAAATACAAGATTCAATAAAACAAGACATTTTTACTCGAAGAACAAACAATTAGATAGGCTTGTGACTTCAAATTCATCAGGTATGAATTTGATTCATAAACAAGAGCTTGACAATTTGAATTAGTGTTTTGTTAGAAATGAATGAAAAACAACAGTTTGACAATTTGAATTAGTGTTGTGTTAGAAATGAATGAAACAATACAAACCTTGGAATTCAAGCAACAAAAATTGAATTTCAAGTGATTTTTAAAGAATAGAAGAAACAAATCAATTGGATTAGCATTTAAGAAACAAGAATCATAAACTGATTCAAAAGATATTTATATAATAAAAATATTCAATAGAGGTAAAATTATCATAAACTAAAATTTTTTTTATCTAAAGACGTATATGATATTTTAAATTTTAATTGAATATATATGATATTTAATAAGTTTATATGAATATATATATATATAAGATTCTCTCTAAAAAATAATAACCCACATCTATTTCCTTTGAGCGTACATCATATACGTCCATATATGTCCATCTAACTCTCATCACCTTTATCTATCAAGAGAGTTATCAATCATTTTTTTTCCAAAAGGAAACTCTCAATCTTTAATTAGGTACATTATTCTTACACATATTGGTATCGGTCAACCAAAGACTCTTTCATAACCTTTATTTACTTGATAATCCTTTCAATCATCCATATTTGACATGTTCAGTGATTGCTTCCAGTTCATCTAACAAGTTCTCTAGATTCTAAAAATACCACACAAGTGTACAATGAAGTATGAACTTTGTGTGTATAAAACTTTGCTCAACAACCAACCAAACCATAGATGGATCAACACTAACTACATACAAATGATCACAATTTAATAAACATAGCACCCATAAACTAACACCAAAAAATTGTACAATTACATACATCAACATGATACAACACAGTTCAACACTCACTCGATCGATCATCTTTCACTTCCGACCACTCCCCGCCACTGCGGTTGCCTGAAACAACCCATCAATCCGAGCCTCAACGTCTTCAACGCTGAACTTAACATGTTTATCCGCATACTTCCCGATATCTTGAAGATTATGAAACCTCCCAAGAAAGTTTCTGTAAGCAGGAAGCAAAGTTCCAGCAACCGAAACCTTCAATTCTTCTCTCAATCGTTCATCAAACACGACCCACGTCGATTGAGCTCTGCAAATCTCATCAAACTGTGAATTGAAGAGCTTGAGCTTATCTTTCAACGTTTTTGAAGCCACATTGGATGATAAGTTACTGTTATCAAGCTTCAAAGTGTTGAGAATCTTATGCCATGAGGCTCTTTGATAGTTCGAATGATGTTGTCTTACTTTGGACGTTTGTGTTCTGACCCAATCGTCTCCTAGAAGCGACCCCAATTCATCGTCTTTCACCTTCTTCGCGATGTATCTGCCATTGTTCATCATGAACAGAGATGATAACGCAGGGTCTCTGTAAACCCTTGATTTCAACTCCAAATTGCTCTCTAGAACTTCCATTATCCACGCGATTTGAACAGACAACGAAGACAACGATGAAGTAGAAGATGAAGTTGAGTGGTTATGATCATCGTCGAACACCTGAGCTAACGTGGGTCGAGAACAAGCGGCACGAAGGTAATTCATCACGTAACGAGTGATCGGGTGAAGACCGCCGCCAGGGACGGCGGACTTCGCCGGATCACGGCGGATTAGGTTCTCCAACTCCATGAAAATGCCTCTAATCGATTCACCTAATCTCTTCCAAACAGCAATTGCTTCATTTCTCAAGAACAAACAGTAATGACCGGAGAACAACATCTCAAACTCCGGCAATAAAGCTTTTACAGCTTCATACACATCGAGTATTTTGAACAATCTCTCCGGCGATCTGCTCCCCATAGCAATTCCATTAGCGAAATTCAAAAGCTCCATCGTCGAAACCCTACAAGCATCCATAAACGAGAGATCAGCGGCGGCGGCGGTGGCGGAGGAGGAGTAACCAAACACACGATCGCAGAGGCGTTGCTCGCTAGGGTAGAAAACCCTAACCGCCATGTTGATTGCTTTGATCCACTTCTCAATTTCGACATCGTTATCGTTATCGTCATTGTTCGAGTTTTGTAACCCTAGAAACCCTAACCTCGAGAGGCTTTCTTCAATGAACTCCCTCCGGCAGCTACTGTACGCTAGCGAACACTCCTTCCCGTAGCCTGCGGTCACCATCCGCTTCGAGATCTCGTGCAGACTGTTGAGCGTTCCCGACGAAATCGCGTCGATCGTGATGTTGTAATCCATCACCGGATGCGCTACCGGAACATCTAACTCATCGAATCCGTCATCTTCATCTTCATCGGAATCTAAATAACCACCGCCACCGCCACCGCCACCGCCACCACCACCGGAGGATTCAACGCCGCCGCGTGCCATCAACAGCTTAAACTCCTCCTCAAGCCTAAACATACACTGCTGAAGCAAATCCTCCGCTCGATCCACACACGAAGTGACCACCGCATCATCCGCCATAACACTCCACTCACGAATCACACCGATCAACTCATCAACAGCGGCTAAAAACAACGAGGCGTCACCGGAGTTCGACCAAATCGGTTCGTCAACGGTTAAGTATCTCGAAACCCTCCGGTCAAGCGTTTTCAACGTCTGGTCAAGTGCAGCTCCACCGTCGTTGCCGGAGATGTTTCCGTTGAGCTTTTCCCTAAATCTGCCATCAAAATTAGAGAAAATTTGGAGTATATCGTCGTTTAGGGCGTTATCGGTGTGACCTAGAGACTTAACGATCTGACGAGCGACGGCGATTAGCTTCTCTTCGCCGTTTTCAGCCATGACTATGAACCTGATAATGAAATTAAGGATTAACAATAAACAATCAATAATTAGAGATTGAAAGTTGAAAATCTTAAGGGCATGAGATCTGAGATGTGTGTGTGTTTGATTATGTGAATTTGGGCATTGATTTTGTAGTGGTAGTGATTAAAATATTGCAGAGGAAAACGCGGTTGAGGGATGGTGACGGAATTGGGTGAGGATTGAGGAAGAAGGTAGGAAGGAGAGGAGATGAAAATTGAAAATCTAATAAAGTATTGTGATATAGATTCCTAGTTTATATAAAAACAAGATTAATAAAGTATGTAAGAAGGAATAATATATTGTTTTTGTCTTTTGGTATTTATTTACTTATTACTTATTTGTTTTAACGATGTTTAAAGTAATTCACTAGGGGTGTTCAATTTCGGATATCCGAAAATATCGGATAGTGAATTTCACTATCCGAATCCGAATTTGAAATTTTAGTTTCGGATTCGGATTCGGATTCGGATTCGGATATCCGTTCGGATATCCGAATTCAAAAAAAATTTGTATTATTTAATAAATTTTATAAAAATATAATAGTTTTTATTGAATTTTTTTTCGGATATTCAAAGTTTTTTTATTAAAATATCCTAAATATCTAAAAACATCCAAAAAATTTAATTAATATTTAATATTTTTAAAATTTTATAAAAATATTTTGGATATTTCGGATATTTCGGATATCCGAAATATCCGAAAATTCTCAAAATCACTATCCGAATCCGAATCCAAAATTTCGGATTTTCTTATATTTCGGATACGGTTTTGGATTCGGATATTTTTGAACACCCCTATATAATTCACTATCTAGTCTATCTCCACTAGTATATTAAGAGTATTCACAGTTGATTCATCATTTTCATTCTTATAATTATACTAATCATTTTTATTTTTCTTTTTTATTTTCAATTAAATAATATTTTTTATATTTTTATCATTACCTTTCATCTCTCATTCCCTTATAACCACTTCAGAAATATTAAAAAAAGTATGGTTGTTGTACTGTGATTTCCAAAATATGAGAAATCAAGGTACAACCCCATAAATTTTCTTTCTCATCCACTCACAACCATCCCCTATAATATAAGACATCTACTCATATAAAAATGAGAAACGGGCTGTGAATGCTCTAACTGTGAATGCTCTTAAAACATTCATAGCCCGTTCTTCATTTTTATTTAAGTGGATGTACTATATTATAGGGGATGGTTGTTAGTGTTATGAGTGAAAAATATAAAAAATTCATGGGGATTGTATCGTGTTTTCTCATACTTGGAGAAACACGATACAACTCTCATAAATATTTTAATATTTTTGAAAATAGTTGTGAGTGGATGAGAGAGAAAATGTAATAAGAAAAGTATTAAAAAAATATTATTTAATTGAAAAAAGTGAGAAAAATTATTGATTTTTAATGTAATTATAAGGATAAGGATGGGGATGAATTGTGAATGCTCTAACTAATGTAACTTAGCGGTAAAGATGTGTGTTCTTTTATTAAGTCTTATTTGAAACATGTAGAGTAGATTTATGTTACTAAAGTGATGTTGTTATGATGTTAACTAAACAAAATTACATGATTATCATTATATTAGTATAGTTGCTTGACAATGCCCTACTCTAGATCACTTAAATAGGAGAGAAAGATGTTAATCAAAACTAAAACTAAAAGTTTAAGCAACAAATAAACTCCTTATGACCTTTTATTTATTAATCTTCAATCTCAACCATTAATTTTTTAGTCTCCCTCTTAATTTTTCACACAAACTCTCTTTAAAACTCTAGGAAAAAAAAAGAATTATCATGGTCGTCAACACACTAAGAGGCTGTTTGATAATTTATGAATGATTAAGTGCTCAACTAATAAGAGATTTGAACTATTAAGTGCTGAACCATTAAGAGATCTGAACCATTAAGAGCTAGTATATCGCTTAACTATTTAAAAACAAATGTCTTACCAATTCATATAAAAGGTTTTAACCATTCAGCATAAAACCTCTTAACCATTCATCATTAGTATAATGGTTAACCATTCAGAGGCAAATGTCTGAAACATTCAGACATTTGCTCACGAAACAAACAGTCTGAACCATTAAATTCTGAACCATTCAAACGTCTAAACCATTGAGAGGTTGATTCAGATACTGTCAAACAGCCCCTAAAAATCAGAGCTTAAGTCATTTATATTATCTTTCTTTAAATTATGACATCATTTCTTTAATTCATTTATGTCGCAGCAATAGTTGCATCTCGTTGTTTCCTTCTTGTTGACGGTAATGGTCGCATCTCTACATCTTCATGATTCCTTCTAGCCTACATCCATTGTTTGGTTTGCATCCTCATTGAAATGAAAATTTATGTGATGTGTGTGAAACTCAGAAGCTCGGGCATGAGACTTATTTTGGTTTTACTCACAAATCTTAACTCACTCAAACCAAGACAACATGAGACTTGGAAAACTTAACTTAAACAAACTTTAAAGTTTATATAATACTCATATTTTGTGTTTGTTGTCGAATAATCTTAGGCTCTATTGTGCCCGACTCGCTATCAACACATGGTCTGCATTACCACCAACTCATGTGGACTTCAACTTCACCAACACGCGACACAACCCTAGTGTCCTAGAAATAATCAGTCAAACACTTTACCCAAAACCTTTCTAAAAAACTTTAACCTAAACAATGAAAAACATTTTAACAATTTGTTTTCCACTCTCTCTCTTCTTTATAATAGCATTCTTTTTAAACATTAATGTATATATAAAATCTCATTTTTCTTTTCAAACATTCATGACGAGCATAACCTGGTTAACCGCCTAACCCTTCCTGTAATATACCACACAACATAACATGCATAACACACTACACATGCAACCTAATCGATTTCCACCTTATCACGCTTAACATGAACATTCAGCCATAGCAACCAATTATTATACCACATAACATTACATGCAAAACATTATATCACCCAAACCTCCCGTAATCTGGCACATTTTTTATATAGTCATACAGGTGTACGATATGACTCTACTCACATGACCTTATACAACCTATAATTTAATATGTTCTAATAGATGTATAACACGATGATATGTTTAACTTACATGATATGTTTAACTTACATGACGTCTAAAAATCATACAAGTGTATATAATATGTGCATGAATAGTGTGGTTTGGTATTCTTTTCCAATAAATAATGTCATGATCCGCTTTTAGTGAATTCGATGATAGCTTCATAAAGGAAAAGGACGACGGTGACTTGAAGAAACAATGGGCCAAAGCAGTCAAAGTTGAAAATCCCAATCAGAAGCAAGCAACATAAGCAACTTTATTTTGAAAAAATGCCAAAATTACTTTTACTTATCAAATTAAAAAGTAATTTAATATAAGATGTAATTAACTTAAAGGAGCATATATGAACACAAAACAATTATATATAAATATTCAAAAGCAATTTAATTGTTACAATGAAATTTGTTTGTTTTTTTTTCGTCTTCTAACCACCGTTGTTTGACAATATGAAATATTTGACCCAATTAGGGTTTTTTTTTTGTTTACTGATGATATATTGGAACTTAAAGTCTTGAACATATACAATTCACGAGCTGCTGGCCTAAAACGCAACTTAAACTTAACGCTTTACATTTTAACGATTTAGGAGATGAAAAAGAAAATCGCACCATATTATATGATTTCTTAAAATTCGAGTTGTATGCTACTTTAGTAATGAATACCCTTTTCATAAATCCATATTCGTTTGTCATAACCTAGGTCTTCCATCTTATTGTTGTTTCAATAATTGTTTCCCATAGTCTTATAATTTGCCTTGGAATTTTATTCTTGTGTAGTTCTGGAAACGTTAGGAATTCTCTTTGTTTTTATATAGAGGTGCTAGAGCATTATTTCTTCACTAATCTAACATTATTTCAGTCTTGAAAATAATGTTAAACAACTCTGTTAATCATTTTTTAATCTTAAAAAATATCCAAACCTAATGTATCATCTATAATATATTATATATAAGTTATATTTTAATAATCCAAACTATTTATTCTTGATCAATATTAATTCCAACTAATAGTTTGACTAGTAACAAATACTTTTTTCATAAATCCAAATTGGTTTGTCATAACCTAGGTCTCCCATCCGATTGTTGTTTCAATAACTTTTTCCCACAGTTTTATAATTTGACTTGAAATTGTATTCTTGTGCAGTTCTCGCAACATTAGTAATTTTCTTTGTTCTTATATAGGGGTACTAGAGCATTATTTCTTCACTGATCTAATATTATTTCAGTCTTGAAAATAATATTAAACAACTTTGTTAACCAGTTTCAGTCTTAAAAAATCCAAATTTAATGTATCATCTATAATATATTATAGAAAAATTATACTTTAATAATCTAAACTATTGATTATTGATCAATATTAATCTCAACTAACAGTTTAACTAGTATTATACTTAAAATGAAATATAAAATAGAATTATATTCATATGCACTTTTTTGGGAAAGCAGAGAAAAATCACTAGAAAATGAAACAAATACAATAGCTAGCCAGAAGTTAGAGGAAATAATACATCATATAACAAAACTGAATTAGTCTCCACTAAAGTTAAAACTACAACGTTAGAGATTGAAATTTGATCAGTTTTTGACCCATAAGAATCTGATTATCTTGATCACATTTGTTATATTTTTAACGAAAACTTATTTCTTTCTAAAACCCAACTTGTTTTGAGCTCTCCATATCGATCAACAGAATCACCATTTTCACCATCATTTTTCGGTAAGAATTAGAGGCAATGTGTTTATTCGTATGCACCTAGTTATTTTAAAGTTTTGCTAGATGGAGCTTTATATTTTAAGCATTTTAATTTATATTGGGAAGCAAACCAATGTGCAAGCAACGAAGCCAATTAGGCAACTCATTGGTAATCCACTGTTTTTTATTTTGTATTACAAATTTGAAGGTTTTTTTTCTCTTTTTTGAAGTTCCTTTTAAAAATAAAATACAGATTATATGGTTAAAAGTCAAAACCAATAAAAAATGATCTTGAATATTTATTTTTAAGGTAGATGGTCAATGACAAAATAATTAAAGTTGTTTTAAATGCATCACTCGGTCAAATATTCAAGTTTGGTTGTTTGAGACTTTGTTTTTAAACCTCTCATAATTTACTTCACTATATTTTATTTGTAAGATTTCATTTTATAAAGTTTTGAGGTTCAAGTTACATGTGTGATAAAAAAGGTTTCAGGTGGGTTATAGGTGGTTTTCACATCTATGGCAAGTTTTTAGGTTCGTGACTAATAGAGATGGACTGATGTACGAGCTTTCTTTCTTGGAAGTGTCGGCTTAAAGCCCGAAGGATCTATGATGTAGTAATGGAGATGATTGTGTGTGCAAGTGGTCCGTCAATAATCTAAATAGCCATTCAAAAAAATATATTTGCAGTACTTGAACCATTAATCTCTAGTGACGTTTGGTCGGCTCCACACGGTTTACCCGAATCGTACCTTTGCGTCACTGCTCATTGGGTGGATCCCAATTCATGGCAATTGATGAAACGTACGATTGCATTTGATCTTTTTCCACATTCACACACCGGAGAATTTTTGTTTTACTTTTTAGATAATGTAATAAGTACTTTTAAATTAGAAAATAAACTTTTTTCAATTGCATTTGATAACGCCTCTAACAACACAACCACGGTTGAAAAATTAAAATTAAAATATCTTCCGATTGCAAACGGTGATTTTTTCCATACTCGTTGTGTTGCACATATTATTAATTTAGTAGTGCAAGACGGACTATCCGGACAATATGTTAATAACTTTATTACATCTTTTTAATTTATGTTACATGACGTTTTAAAAAAAGTAGAAGAAGATATCAAGATTATAAACAACTTTGTAAGGATACGCACTCTAGATTTTTAGGTCCTAATTGGGATGTACTTACTCGGTGGAATTCGACTTGTCACATGTTTGAATGTGCTTTAAAACAAAAGGGCAATTTGAAAGCTTTTCATAATAGTCTTTCGGATAATGGTGAAGCCGACCCATTTCCGGATGCGGGTTGGGAGAATCTTCAACGTCTATCCGAGTTTCTTGAGGTTTTTAAAAACTCAACAACAAAATTATCGGGAGTTTATTATTCCACTAGTTATTCGGTGCTTCAAGAATTATATTTTATGTCTTTGAATTTTAAAAATTTTCAAAATAAAAATAATATGTTTAATCAAATTATAGAACCAATGAAAGAAAAGTTTAAAAAATATTTTAAGGACTTACCACCCGTTTTTACGTGTGCCGCCGTTTTAAATCCGTTTCTAAATGTTGCGGGGTTGAATGTTTAATAGATGATATAAATGACAATTTGGATATGCATGACGAAAACCCTAATTTTTCAAACGAGGCAAAATAAAATTTTAATGAAAGTTTGAAAACAATTTATAATTTTTATTTAAATAGATATGGGCCTAACGTAAACATAACCATGCCAAGCGGATCAACCTCAAGTGCTAGTACCTCAGTTAAAGACCCTGTTTTGACTATGTTGAATGTTGTTCGGGATGTGACGGCTAAACGTCAAAGGGGTAACACCCCAACAAGTGAGCTCGGTAGATATAGTGGAACGGGTTTTATTTTCACTATGACTACCGAAGATTATCGTGCATTCGATATTTTGGCTTGGTGGAAAGGAAAAGAATCTCAATTTCCGATTCTTTTTAATATGGCCCGTGATTTACTAAGCGTCCAAGCTTCTACGGTAGCTTCGGAATCTGCTTTTTCTCTTAGTGGCAGGGTAATATCATTACGGAGAACAAGACTAACTCCGGAAGCAGTGGAGATGTGCATTTGTTTAAAGGATCACTTAGACGCAACAGATCGTATACAAGACCAAACAAGTCTCGAAGACGAGATTACACTCGAAGCTAAAGTATATGATAAAGAGGTAGAAGACGGAGTGTCTTCTGGCATATCCGATGAAGAATTAGCATTTGATCAAGCATCTTGTAGTAGATAAAATTAGACGATATTGTTATTTTTTATTGATTCATTTATGTATTTTTAAGTTGTTTTAATATTATATGTCTTTCATGTTCTTTTTAAATTTCTTTGTCATTCAAATGTTTTATATAAAAAGTATTTAATATTTATATATTATAAGTGTAACCTTTTCTGCTCAAAATTTGTATATATTTATATATTAAGTTGTTTAAATTTTTGTCATTCAAGTGAACCCGGTTAGGAAAAGAAAAATAAAAAGAAAAGAAAATATAAGAAAAAAAAAACATACGACCCGGTGTTCGACACACACACAAGAAAAGAAAAAAAAAAAAGAAAAAAACCCGGTTGAACCCGGGTTTCATACCCGAACCGAACCCGACCCGACCCTACCCGGGTATACCGGGTAGGGTTTGTATCCCGCTGAACCCGACCCGGATTCGTACCCGGGTTCACCAATACCCGGGTACAAAAAAACCCGGTTGGGCCCAAACCCGGTTTGTACCCGGGCCCAGGTACGGCCCAAACCCGATTTGCCCATCTTTAAGTCAGTTTGCATCGCATGAAGGCCTGATCCTTCTTGGGCGGCCCAAATACTTTGTGTGGGCGGGTCCCGAAATCCTAAACCATGCCCAAGCCCAATTAACCAAACCGGTAAAAGTCTAAATAACTATTATCAAAATTAACTTTCGAATAAGAATGATATCCTTTCATATTAAAACAATAAATATGTCTCCATATGTTATTCAGGAGATAAAAGGTTTTAATTCCACAATTTGGCAGATTATGAGTAATTATACAAAAAGCAACAAATTATGTGTTGATAATTTTAGTGTTATCAATAATTTTAGTGTTATTGGATTAACTTGCTGATCTAATAAATTGTAGTAGTGATTAAACAAGTTAGGTGACGCGGGAATACGGACTCGTTTTACACTAATACAATTAATTATGTATATGTATAAATATATTGGGTTTGTTGGATTGGGTTTGAGAGAATTATTATTAACATTGATATGGGTTTATATACCCAATTAATCTAAGCCCAATTTTAAGCCCAATATATAAATCATATATTCAGAAATCAATTGCAGATCAGATCGAAGTATAGAAACAGTCGGCCGCTTTCTTGGTCGGAGAAGAAATTGACCGGACTGTTACATTTAGTCGAAAAGAAAAACCTTCGGACGATGGTTTTTCTTGTACACAATAAAGGGAGTCGCTCGGTTCTTTTGTGATGGACTTCTTCCTCTTTTATCGCACGGATCTCTCGCTAAAAACAAAAAGGTTTCGATTCTCAAGATCTCAGTCTGAATCCGATTAAACAGTTGATAGTTGCGATCAGTTGGTTTAATCTGATAGTGTTAATCACGTTTCTGAGATCTATCCAAGATATTATCTTTGTTAATTTGGGTTTTGATTCTCGGTTCATCAATTGGGTTCGCATGAATTCACGAAAGCAGAAAAGGTAATTATTTGATTTGTTCAAGATTGGTGTTTGCAAGGATTGTATTCTACGATTTCTTCATTCTGTGGTTTATCAAATTTCAACAAAGATTAAACCAATTGATTTGTTTATAATCTGAAATTTGGATGTTTATAATCTGAAATTTGGGTCGGTTATAATCTAAAATTTGGGGTCGATTGGGATTCAATTACTCGATTGCAATCAACTTGCTGCTTGACAATCGCTTGACTCGGTTGTGTGTCAGAAAAGACAACGATTAGAACTTTATTTTATTCGTGTTGGGATTTGA
The DNA here is from genome assembly GCA_025506505.1 of Flaveria sonorensis. Taxonomy (NCBI): domain Eukaryota; kingdom Viridiplantae; phylum Streptophyta; class Magnoliopsida; order Asterales; family Asteraceae; genus Flaveria; species Flaveria sonorensis. The sequence continues at coordinate 68,769,545 of CM046423.1, forward strand.
ACTTCAAAGCAATCTGATTTAACATGGGAAGTGGAGAATCGGTTCGGGACATGTCTAGTAAATTTGCCAAATTGGAAAAATTCGAGGGTCAAGACTTTAGGCGATGGAAAAAGAAGATGCATTTCTTATTGACAACATTGAAGGTTGCGTATGTACTTTCTACGCCTATGCCAGACATAGGGGAAGATGAAACCTTAGATCAACATAGAAGGAGACTCAAGTGGGAAAATAATGATTATATCTGCAGATGCCACATACTTAATGGTATGACTGATTCACTCTTCGATGTATATCAGAATACAGAATCTGCCAAAGATCTATGGGATTCACTTGAAGCAAAATACATGGCCGAGGATGCATCAAGCAAGAAATTCCTGGTAAGTAATTTTAACAATTACAAAATGACAGATTCTAGGCCAGTAATGGAACAGTATAATGAATTGTTATATATCTTAGGTCAATATGCACAACATGATATGCATATGGATGAGTCAATCTCTGTGTCGAGCATAATCGACAAGTTTCCACCTCTGTGGAAGGACTTTAAACATACTCTAAAACATCAAAAAGAGGATCTGACTTTGGTTCAATTGGGTAGTCATATCCTAATTGAAGAATCACTTCGGGCTCAAGAAGTTGATAAAGCCAAGGGTGAAAACCCAGCATCATCCTCGGTTAATAATGTTGAAGATGATGGGAATTTCAAAAGGTTCAACAAGCTAACAGGTAATAAACGCAAGTTTAACAGTGATAACAAACATCCTAATAAGAAAGCAAAACCTGCTTGTTGGAGATGTGGGAAACCGGGACATTTCAAGAAAGATTGTCGGGTGAAAATATCAGGCGGAAGCAAGGCTAATGTAGCCGGTCCAAGCGGGTCAAAAGACTCAAATGGGAAACCAGGTTTATGTCCTGTCTCAGTCTCTAATTCTGTTAAGAATTATGTTTCCTTGATTTCTGAATCATTCTATGTCCAGGATGATAAAATTGCGTGGTGGGTAGACTCGGGTGCTACAAGTCACGTGTGCAAGGATCTAAGGTGGATCGAGGATCTTAAAACAATTGAAGATGGATCCGTGCTAAGAATGGGAAACGTGGCAACTGAGCCTATCAAAGGAATTGGAAATGTTAAACTTGTATTTACTTCTGGAAAACAACTAATACTAAATAATGTATTGTATGTACCAGGGATTCGAAAGAATCTCTTATCTGGAATTATGTTGAATTGTTGTGGTTATAAACAGGTCATCTAGTCAGATAAGTTTATCTTATCTAAACATGGAACCTTTGTTGGATTTGGGTATTTATCTAATGGTATGTTTAAACTTAATATTCATGTTCCATTTGCTAATGAATCTGTATGCATTGCTTCCTCTTTATCCAGTAAGGTAGATTATATTTCTAAGTTATGACACGCTAGATTAGGTCATGTTAATTTCTTTAGAATGAAAGATATGTCAAAAATGAGTTTGATACCTGCTTTTGATATGCATGATAACAATTGCCATACTTGTAAATTAAATAAGATTACTAGAAAACCATTTAAGGATGTTAAGAGAGAATCCAAGGTATTAGAACTCATTCACTCCGATTTATGTGACTTTCATAGCACACCTTCTCTTGGTAATAAGAAGTATGTAGTCACTTACATAGATGATGCAACACGATACTGTTATGTGTATCTTGTTCACACTAAAGATGAAGCACTTGATAAATTTAAGGTCTATAAACAAGAAGTTGAATTGTTTCATGGTAATCTACTTAAAACTCTTCGAACTGACCGGGGAGGGGAGTATTATGATCCAGTGTTCTTTCAATTCACTGGAATAATACATCAAACTACAGCTCCTTATACACCACAACAGAACGGTGTTGCTGAAAGGAAAAATAGAACATTAAAAGAAATGGTCAATTTCTTGTTATCATATTCTGGTCTGAGTGATGGATTCTGGGGAGAAGCAATGCTAACTGCATGTTATTTATTAAATAGAACTCCTAATAAAAGAAACAAAATAACTCCTTATGAGTTATGGAAAAGGAAGCCTCCTACTTTAAACTATTTAAAAGTATGGGGTTGTAGAGCTGTTGTTCGCCTTACCGAACCTGAACGAAAGAACTTAGGCGAGAAAGGAATAGACTGTATATTCATAGGATATGCTGAAAACTCAAAAGCCTATAGGTTTTATGTTATAGAACCTAATGACTTGGTGTCTGTAAACACTGTCATTGAATCAAGGGATGCTATCTTTGATGAAGACAGATTCACTTCTGTGCCTAAGCCGAAGGATTTCATCCACAAACAAGGATTCTTGATCCTATTGAGAATAGAGCTGTTGATTCTGTTAAAGCATCTTCTTATGTTGACAGTGCATCTAGTCCTTCTGAACCAAGGAAAAGCACAAGAACAAGAAAGGCCAAATCCTTTGGTTCTGACTTTCATCTTTACTTGGTTGAAGGGTCCAGGAGGGATATTAGCTATCAGTATCAATATTGCTTCAATATCGAAGAGGATCCAAAGACTTACAATGAAGCAATGGCATCTCGAGATGTTGCTTTCTGGAAAGAGGCAATTCAAGATGAGATGGATTCCATTATGCAAAATAATACGTGGAAATTGACTGAATTACCACCTGGTTGTAAACCTCTAGGTTGTAAGTGGATATTTTAAAGGAAAATGAAAGTTGATGGTAGCATAGACAAGTTTAAGGCCAGATTGGTTATCCAAGGTTTTAAACAAAAGGAAGGAATTGATTTCTTTGATACATATGCTCCTGTTGCTAGGATTTCCACTATAAGGTTATTAATTACCTTAGCTTCAATTCATAAACTGATAATTCATCAGATGGATGTGAAAACAGCTTTTCTGAATGGTGAACCAGATGAAGAGGTATACATGAAACAACCTGAGGGCTTTGTTTTACCGGGGCAAGAACATAAAGTATGTAAATTAATCAAATCACTATATGGTATAAAACAAGCTCCCAAACAATGGCATCAAAAATTTGATGAAGTTATCTTGTCTAATGGGTTTCTCTTGAACCAAGCAGATAAGTGTGTGTACAGCAAATTCAATTCCTCTGGCAAAGGGGTAATTATTTGTCTGTATGTTGATGATATGTTGATCTTTGGTACTGACCAAGATCAGGTTGATAAGACTAAGAAATTACTGTCTTCTAATTTTGATATGAAAGATCTGGGGGAGGCGGATGTTATCCTAGGTATACGGATAAAATGAAACAACAATGAAATATTAATGACTCAATCTCATTACATTGAAAACTTATTGAAGAAATTCAATTACTTTGATTGTTCTCCGGTTAGTCCTCCTATAGATCCTAATATAAAGCTTATGCCTAATAAAGGTGATTCTATTTCACAGTTGGAATATTCAAAAGCTATTGGATGTTTGATGTATGCTATGATAAACACAAGGCCTGATATAGCATACGCTGTAGGAAAACTGAGTAGATTTACCAGTAATCCAAGTACACATCATTAGCAAGCTGTGAATAGGTTGTTTAAATACTTGAAAGGAACCATAAATTATGGTTTGTGTTATTCAGGTTTTCCTTCAGTTTTAGAAGGGTACTTCGATGCAAGTTGGATAACAAATATGGAAGATTATTCTTCGACAAGTGGGTGGGTATTCCTACTTGGTGGTGGTGCTATTTCCTAGGCATCAAAGAAACAAACTTGCATAACTAATTCGACTATGGAATCTGAATTTGTTGCTTTAGTTGCGGCTGGTAAGGAAGCTGAATGGCTAAGAAATTTGATCTTTGAGATACCTTTATGGTCGAAACCGATATCATCTGTCTCTATCAGGTGTGATAGTGCAGCTACTTTAGCTAAAGCATATAGTCAAGTGTACAATGGAAAGTCGAGACACTTAGGTGTTAGACATAACATGATTAGGGAACTAATCATGAACGGTTTGATATCTGTTGAATTTGTAAAATCTGAATTTAATTTGGCTGATCATCTAACAAAAGGATTAGGGAGAGATCTTGTGAAAAGATCAGCCATAGGGATGGTTTAAAGTCCATTTAAATTTCTTGTGTCAAGACACCCAATTCCCATCTAATACAATGTTAGATGTTGAATTCAATGTGGAAAGCTTGTCATGTAGAAATTGGAACACATCAATACATCATCCCAAGGTTTGTGTTCTGACTGCAAGTTTAGCCGCTTCAAGAAGCTTGGACTTGGCTTCGATGTATTCTTTGAAAGATTAGGACACAGGCTAGTAAAATATTGTGTCAAGTGAGAATCTAAATTTGTAAACTTGTGTGTATATTTAATTCAGTTATTTATGTGGATAGCAAGGGTTCAATCCATTGTGACACCCTGATATTCTAATATTTGAATGTGATATACTAAGCTGCAAAATTCAATCCTCAGGATATTTTCATTTATGCATAAGTTTGTGTTATGCGAGAGATATTTAAGTTAGTCATGGATATCATTAAAATGGGGGAGGAATGTTGATAATTTTAGTGTTATCAATAATTTTAATGTTATTGGATTAACTTGCTGATCTGATAAATTGTAGTAGTGATTAAACAAGTTAGGTGACGCGGGAGTGCGGACTCGTTTTACACTAATACAATTAATTGTGTATATGTATAAATATATTGGGTTTGTTGGATTGGGTTTGAGAGAATTATTATTAAGCCCAATTTTAAGCCCAAATATAAACCATATATTCAGAAATCAATTGCAGATCAGATCGAAGTATAGAAACAGTTGGCCGCTTTCTTGGTCAGAGAAGAAATTGACCGGACGGTTATATTTAGTTGAAAAGAAAAACCTTCAGACGACGGTTTTTCTTGAACACAATAAAGGGAGTCGCTCGGTTCTTTTGTGATGGACTTCTTCCTCTTCTATTGCACGGGTCTCTCGCTAAAAACAAAAAGGTTTCGATTCTCAAGATCTCAGTCTGAATCCGATTAAACAATTGATAGCTGCGATCAATTGGTTTAATCTAATAGTGTTAATCACGTTTCTGAGATCTATCCAAGATATTATCTTTGTTAATTTGGGTTTTGATTCTCGGTTCATCAATTGGGTTCGCACGAATTCACGAAAGCAGAAAAGGTAATTATTTGATTTGTTCAAGATTGGTGTTTGCAAGGATTGTATTCTACGATTTCTTCATTCTGTGGTTTATCAAATTTCAACATTATGTATTGTCCATTCTTTTTTCTCTCACAATATACTTTATTAACGGGAAATTATAGCATAAGCAACAAACAAGAAGCTAGATAGATATAATGGTCTGTTTGGTATGAGATAATGGAATGAACGAACGATTGAAATGAATGAGTGAATGAAATGAATGAGAGAATTAAATGAATCATTACATTCCATAGTCTTGTTTATTTACTCTTTAGAAATGAAATAAATCATTACTTTATGTTCTTTATTATGTATTAAAATACAAAAGAATGGAATGTAAAAGTAGTTATGGAGGCGATAGCTGGTGGTGTTGGTGGCCTGTGGTGATTCCCGGCGGCGGCGGTGGCCGGTGGTGGTTCCCGGCGGCGGCGACGGCTGGTGGTGGCCCAGGTGGCAGTGGTTTTCGGCGGTGGTGGTTGGTGGTTGGCGGCAGTGGTTGGTGGTTGGCGGTGGTGGTTTCGGGTGGCGGTAGTTTTCGGCGGCGGTGGCGGTCGGTGGTTGGCTGCGTTGGTGGTGGCCGGTAATTGGATGCGACGGTGGCCGGTGGTTGGCGGGGGAGGCAGGTGGTCAATGGTGGTGGTGGTGGCCATGGCTGTTGGTGGTTGCCGGTGACGAACGATCTTGGTGGCCGGTGGTAATTGTTGTGGTGGGTGGTGTTGGTAACAAGAAGGGATGGAATGAAAAAAAAAAAAAAAAAGAAGGGGGGTGAATGAAATGAATTTAAGGGAATAGAATCAACTATGTAATAGTTCATTCCATTACCTTCGCCAACCATACATGTATTTTTTCATTCACTCTCAATGATTCATTCCATTCCGCCATTCATTCTTGCGTATCAAACGCTACCTAATCCTTACAAAGGAAAGTTACAACATAACCTTATTTATATAAGTATAAATCACGTAGTAATAACCATGTATATTAAATACTTATAAAAGTCACTCAAACTTATTTTGTTGTAAAAATCACTTAAATTGCATTATGTATTTTAACTAGCATGGGTACCCTGCCTTACGCGGTGAGGCTAGTAATTTTTATAATATTTTCTTTCTACATGCTTAAGATCCAAACCAGAAAAGCTTTCTGTTGTTAGAGATAAAGCAATAATAAGCCAAAAGATCACAACCTTTTAGGCTTAGACTCACAACCCCCGTAACAAAAACAACTTTATATAAAAAGTAAACAAAATTACATTTGATTTAAAAGGATAGAAAAGTGAGTCCGTGAGGTAATTCGGTTTCAACCCAGTTTGTGTAGAAAGAAAAGAAGAAAAAGGTGTTGCTAGTAGCTTCCTACTTTCGATTGCAAATAGAATTCAGTTTATTTTTCTAAAATTTACAATAAAATTTGGATTTAGATAGATATAAAGAGACAACATAGCAATGACGTACCTAAAATGAAGCATATTTAAACCCTTGAAGTTGCAGGGATGTCTTAAACAGCTAGAGGCAAAACTACCAAAGATGGGATGTAAAACAAAGGCATCAATCTTTGGAGGATGAACATGAGCGTAGGTTCAGAAAAGTCCGTTAAACCATTAGCAATTGCCGGAAAAAATCACAAAAGATACACACTTGAATTGTAAAAATGAACCTAGGTATTCATCTACTTTCATCTTATACAATTATACAATGTGTTAACCTTAGACTTTTGCCCATATGAATAAGACAGAAGCGATTAATGCATTATCTTAATTCTTAATTGTTTTTCTTTTGACATATATTAATTTAAAGACTAACTATTAATTTTATTATAAGAAAGTTACAAATATCCAATCAACATTTGGAAATTCTTGAATAAAAATACGAATATAGCAGTTTCATAATAAAAAAACGCAAATTGAATTTTAATAATCTAAACTATTACCTATTAACTGATAATAATTCATACTATTAATTTGGCCACTAACACTCCCATTTTCACTTTTATTACTAACAATAATCCTAGTGACATAATTTTCAAAATTTTACGCTCCATTTGGACTCGATTCGGTTGGCAACAATAATTATGAATGAAATGAAGAAACATACAAGTTAAATTGAGACTAAAATAGATACAAATCGAGCTTAAAAATTTGAAAATTATCTCACTGAGATTATTGTTGGTAATAAAAGTAAAAGTTGAGACTGTTAGCGGGCAAATTAAAAGTATAAATTACTATCGGCCAATATGTAATAGTTTGATTTTTAAAATTCAATTTGCCAAAAAAAGTATGATTACTTATCAAAGAACTCATCATAAGGATCTTGTATTATATTCTATTGAACCTATTTTAACCCTTTAGGAATATATAAATCGAAGCACGTCAACACTAATCCTTAAATGTTAATATAAATGTGAATTACAAAAAATACACTTTCATTACCTTATACAAAACATTCTAATGATGAAACTATATTGTCCATGATTCATACTTACCAACCCACAACCCACAACCCACCTTAACATTCTACTTCAGTAATATGATCTACCAACATCATTAAATACGTCATCTTCTACATATTTTTCCCAAAAAGTAGTCACTATAGACTTTGTGAAATCAGTTACTGCCTTATTATACAAACAAAGTTCAACAATAACTTTGATAAACCGAATGAGAAATTCAAAACTATCCTAAACAATTTTCAGTTCATAAGATCCGAATTAACGTTACATGAATTTAGCTATCATTTATCTTCGATTGATGTAGAAGGAAGCTTGTGACATATGTTGTCGAAGGAGGCTTTGATGGGATAAAAGAACCATTGATGAGGAAGATGTGGGATTGTAGCATGGGTTGAAGATGGTATACCTCTCGACCCTTCTCATCTCTCTCTTCTATCTAAATCTCAAACGTAACATGATGAAAGAAAAAAGTGAAAGAAAGGCAGACATGTGTGGAAGATTGTGCTGCTGATGCAAGTAGATCTTGCGCATAAACTGATTGTACATTATGCTTCAAACTTTATACAAAATCAATGTGTAGAGTATAGAAGGTACCATGTGTATTTTAAGTGGTACATCACTGTAGAAGTAGGTTTAAATTGTAATAAAACAAAAAATAGGTTCAAATACAAAGTGTATTTTTACTACAAAGTATGAGAAGACACAATGAGTCAAAAAAAGTCATAAAAAATTTATATCTCACAATCTAAATCGAATTTCAAAAAAGTAATTCGAGCTTTTGTTCCCCTAGCCGTCTTCACTAAGAAAAAAAATAAACGAAAAATAAAAAAATAAAAAAAATTAACACTATTTTATTGTGTCATTTGTGAAAGACATAATGACTTTATTGTGTCATTATGAAAGACACAATGATGTCATTTTGTCATGATGCCATTGTGTCATTATGAAATACACAATGACGTCATTGTGTCATAAAAGACACAATGAATTTTATTTTATTTTTTCCTGAAAGAGTACGACGAGAGAAACGGAGACTTGGAAGTACTTTTTTGAAATTCTATTTAGATTGTGAGATATAATTTTTTTTGTGACTTTTTTAGCCTCATTGTATCTTCTCACACTTTATAGCAAAAATACACTTTGTAGAATAACTTCACCCATAAAACAAATAAGAGATTCTTGCATTTCCCATATTTAAAACTAGAGGTGGGCAAATTGGTTTTTTTGCCAAACCGGACCGGTTTTTTTACTTGGTGGGCAAACCGGTTTGGCCCAAACCGGTTCAGTTTATAAACCGGTTTCGGGCCCTAAAAACCCAACCCTATCCCAATCGGGTTCGGACCGGGTCCTAAACCGGTTTGGGCCAAACCGGTTCGGTTTGTTTTTTTTAATTTTTAAATAAAATACATAAAATCCATACAAATCTTTGTAGTTTTTTTTAAATTGTAAATGAAAATATATAAAAACCATAAATGAAATACATAAAAAACATAGGTTTAATTGTGCTAAATTACCTAAACTTTTTTTGCCAACGTCTAAATGAAATACATAAAAAAGATTACAAAACAACTAAGATTCTATGCCGCTTGAGTCTTGAGAATTGAGATGTTTTTGTTCTTCGCCCCCCGAATCCGAGCTATTACGAAGATAATCATCATATGCCGCTTCATCATCGGTCATTCCGGGTGTCAATCCATCGTCTACTTCGTCTTCATACATTCCGGCTTCATATTTCAATTCTCCTTCAAGTGAGCATTTGTCTTGTATTCATTCAGTTGCATCCAAATAATCTTTCAAGCAAATACACATTTCAACTGCTTCGAGAGTGAGTCGGGTTCTTTGTATTGATATAATCCTGTCACTAACAGAAAAAACAGATTACGAAGCTACCGTGGAAGCTTGGACGGTTAGTAAATCTCGGGCCATGGTGGATGAGATGAGAAATTGATCTTTCTTATCTTTCCACCAAGCCAACAAGTCAAAAATTTTAAAATCTTGTGAAGTTATGGTGGATAAAAATTTTGTTCCACCATACCTCCCGAGTTCACTACTCGAAGTGTTACCACGTTGATGTTTATTACATTAATCTCTTAAAGTATTATACAAAACAAGCATTAGATCATTTGAACCTTCATCATGTGTCGCATGCCTCATAGACTCATGTATGTTTGATGTTTCACCATATTTTACTAAATAAACATCAAACATTTGGCCTAAATGTGCGTTAAAATTAGCTTTTACACTTTGACCATAATATGGGTTTTTTTCTTCTAAATCCAAATTAAAAGTAATCTTATCAAGTAAAGTATCAACCCCGACGTATTTAAGCAAGGGTTTAAGGCAGCGGCACATGTAATAACCGGAGGCATTTTTTTAAAATATTTTTTAAGTTTTTCTTTCATTGGTGGTATCATATCCGAATAAGGTCTACCCCTAAACGACAACTCATTTAATTTTGAAGTCATTAAGTAAATATGGTGAAGTAATAATGGACTCGTTGGATAATAAACTCTAGAAAGACAAGTAGTTGCGGTTTTAAAAACATTAAGCATTTTGCTTATTTATTCAATCATAGCCCAACCCGATAGATGGTAAATTGAAGCCTTTCCACGACTCACCAAAGTATTATGAAAGGCTATTAAACTTTCTTTTTGCTCAATAGTCTTTTCCAGAAAGATAAGTAGTTGCAGTTTTAAAAACATTAAGCATTTTGCTTATTTATTCAATCATAGCCCAACCCGATGGATGGTAAATTGAAGCCTTTTCACGACTCACCAAAGTATTATGAAAGGCTATTAAACTTTCTTTTTGCTCAATAGTCTTTTCAAATATTTTACAAGTCGAATTCCATCTTGTAGGTACGTCCTAATTCGGACCTAAACATTGGGAATTTGTGTCTTTATAAAACTTGTAATACCTACTATATCTTTGGTTACTGCTAAAAATATCACGTAATATTTTTTTAAGACTATCTTTTATTGTTTCAATAGTTTTTAAACCGTCTTGGACGGCTAAGTTTATGATATGCGCAACATATCGACTATGAAAAAACACACCGTCACAAATTGATTTATATTTTAATTTTAGATGTTCTATCGTAAGCATATTATTTGTCACGTTATCAAAAGATATTGACAAGATTTTGTTTTCCAATTTATATGTTTTAATAAATTTGTCAATAAGATAAAAATATTGTGATTGGTGTGAGGATAATCAAACAATTCAAACGTAATCGTACGTTTCATCATTTGTCATGAATCGGGTTCAACCTAATGGGCGGTGACTCAAATGTACGAGTCAGGTGAACCGTGAGGAGTCGACCAAACGTCACTAGTTAAGTTAACACCGGTTTGTAAATTTTCAAAATAAAAAATTAATTCATTTTTAGCTTTTTCCACATTTTAAGCAATATCTTCTAAGTATGGCACTACTTATGTGTGTGTATCGCGGTTGGAGAGTTCATTGAATTAGCCGAGTCAAACGTTCATCGTCAAAGTGCTTGAATGGTAAGCTTTCTTGGATGACAAAATGCATCATTTGCTCTCGAACCGCATCAACATTGTAAACCCATAAATTACCGTCGTTTGTTATCGAAGTTTGACCTCGAGACGGTTCCCCTTTCAAAGCTTTGCAATATTTTAATTGAATGTGATCTTTCAAAATAAAATTCGCATCCTTTGAAAAAAATTTAAAACACAATTTGCAACGAGCCTTATTCGGACCCGTTGATATTTCACACAAATAATAGTTGCACCAAATCTTCGGGTTTCTATTAGTAGGGATAACCCGAATAATCACATTTTGAGAAGATGCATCACAACCAACCGAAGATTGAGCACTAGAAGAAGCCATTATTAAGAGTTTTTGATTGTTGTGAAGAGAAAGTGAGCGTTTTTTAGTTTTTAGAGTGTAGAGAGAGTTTTTGATTGTTGTGATTCAACCAAAACACTCACAACTTATTTATAGTAGTGTAGGGGATTAAATTGGTGAAAAAATGTCAAAAAACGGCTATATGAAGGTTCCCAATAGCTATATTTTTAAAAATGCAAAACCTGTTTGGAACCTACCGGTTTATAAACCGGTTTGAGCATCCTATCTCTCGAACCGATTTGGCTCGACGGGCCGGTTTGGAACCGAACCAGTTTGGGCCAAGCCCAAAAAAACGATTTTCGAACCGGTTTGGAAACCCAAACCGGCTTCTTTGCCCACGTATATTTAAAACCATCAATTATATATTTTCTTAAGTCAAAATATCATTACATATTTTTGCATCGAAAACATATGTTACATAATAGGTTAACCTGAGTATTTATATAAGTTGGATAAAAAAATAAATAGCAATTATCAGAATTATATAAAATTTTAAATTTTAAAGTATTATAATAACAATAAATATAAACAAAAAATCATGTATATGTGAAGAAAAACGAATAGATAAATATAGAGTATAAATGTAGATGTAACTAAATTTCAGGAGGTTAAATTGTAAGATTTCAGATGTCCTGATGTAAATGAATAATATGTTACATTACATTATTTATCTTCATCATTACAATTACATTAAAAGATATTAAATTTTTTTATTTTCAATTAAATAACACTTTTTATACATATATGGTTACATTTTTTTTCCCTTCACTCACTATCATTTTCAAATATATTACAATAATTAAAAGGGTTTGAACAATGTTTCTTTAAAATATAAATAAACACTAACATTTTCTCTTTAATTCACTTACAATCACTCATAACCATTCTATATAATACCTGATTTAATAAACCCGTGTATTACAAGTGTTGAATAAATAAAATATTAATATAATAAAAATTAATAATTATAAAATGATATTCAAATGTATGATATGACTGAAATTACATATGAGAAATGACTATAAATAATAAAACAGTGGTATCAACTTTTTAAAATTTTATTTTTAAATTTGTTTTTCCAAAAAAATAAATATTTTGTTCTAAAACAAATCATATAAAAATGTTATTTTTAAATATTTTCATATTATAACTCCTAAATTTGATTATTTTTTGTTTTTAAAAAATTGACTTTTTAAAAATACTAATTTCAAAATATTTCGTATTTTTAAAAAAGTTTTATGCTTTAGAAAAAATTATTATTTTATAAAAAATTTATTTATTTAGAAATAACATTAATGAATAAATTTCTTTCTTAATTTATTACATCTAAAAAAGTATTAAATAAAATTATTAATAATTAAGGTAATTATTTAATATGAGAGAGATGCGGGAAAATTTTGGTGAGAATGATTGTGGTGCTGCCACGTGTCATCTTAAGTTACTCTTATATTAAAGTATAAAGATAAAGATAAAAATAAGAATTACATTTACAAACATTTAAATAACAGAATGTTAATGCTCTAATATGAGTTTTAACTTAAGTGTTAAGGCATTCTAATTTTAACAAAATTTATCATCAAAATCAATTTTTTCTTACAAAATAACCATACCGCGTACATCAGAAACCCCGTCAAATCACAATCGTCCATTTCCATCATCCCACGATCCACGGCTGTTATTCACCAAGATCAAAAAGGCGTTACCGATGACGTAAATATCAATTCCAAAAGCAACCGTATATAAACCAACCCCTGCTTACTCCCCCCAGTCCTCTCAAAGTCAAAAAAACACTTTGGAAAACCATTCTGACCAAAATACCCCTGACCCCTCCCCATATTATCCACCATGTCCTCCTCCCAAAACCTCCCGATCTCAGATCCACCGTCGTCCGCCACCGGCACCGCCGCCTGGTCCTCCGCCATCTCCGCCACACCCGCCCTACGCGCGTTTGTATCCCGATTCACTGAGTCCACTCGACGCGCCTTCACGCGCCGCCGCCCGTGGTACGAGCTCGTAGATCGGACCGCCTTCTCGAAACCGGAGTCACTCTCCGATGCAACTTCTCGCATCCGTAAGAACTACAACTACTTTCGCGTGAACTACATCACGTTGCTCTCAATCGTCCTCGCGATTTCACTCCTTTCGCATCCGTTTTCTCTCCTCACGATCGTCTCACTCGCCGCCGCGTGGTTGTTGCTCTACATCTTCCGATCGCCGGACCAGCCGGTGGTGATCGGCGGTCGGACGTTCTCCGATCGCGAAATCCTAGGGATATTGATCGTCCTCACAGTGTTCGTCGTTTTTCTCACGAGCGTCGGTTCGTTGCTCATGTCGGCGACGTTGATAGGGCTCGGAATCATCTGCGTTCACGGTGCGTTTAGAGATCCGGAGGATCTGTTCCTTGACGATCAGGAGATCTCCGGCACCGGACTGTTTTCGTCGTTCAGCGGTAGTGCGACTTCTGCTGCTGTTGCTGATGTGATGGCTCGCGTTTGAACAGATAAGTTTGTTCTCTCTGATGCAATTGTCATCGATTGTTTCGTCGATTTTATAGGTATTCTATCGGTTTTTGTATTGATTTGTTTAGGTTTGTATGAGATCTGACGGATTCGTGATATTTCGGCTATATATAATGGTAGATTGTTGGATTTGTATAAGCATTTCTTATTGATTCTTTGTTAATTTACTACTGTTAAATCAAAATCGGTTAATGATGTTTATTCTATATACATATGCAAATTCATATTGTTGTCTTCTTCTGCGTAATTAGTAGTAGGATTATTGTTCATGTTCATGTTCATACCAAAATTACCTGCATTGAACTTGTAGTTCTTGTTAAGAGATTTCTGTAATCTGAATTTGTGATTGTGTGATGTTAAACCTCAGATCTGATTCATTAATGATGTGAATTTGATCCTATTCTCTGATGTTGATGTATGGCTAGAGTTGTAATTCATCCATTACAATGGTGTCATGGTACCAGAATTGTGGTGTTGGTTCAAACTAGTTTAGGCTTGTTTATTTGTTTTACATTTGCTTGCGGATTTTATAATGGATCAATATAGTGATGTTGGATTGTTGGCCCTTGTTCTTTATATTCACTTTCTTAGAAAGGAATTGTGTTTTGTAGCAGTAAGGGGCTGCTTGGTAGTCTTTAAACGATCATTATCTTTTTATCATTCAGTATTACGGTAGGAGGCTATAAACCATTAAGAGTTTATAAACCATTAAAAGGACTGCTAAGAGGCTACCAAACAACCCATAAGTTGAGCAATTGAAAATTCAAATGGAGTTTTGAGTAGGGATAGGGAAAACCTGAAATATTGAGGATGAGTGTTTTGGTGTGAAACTAGTTTTAATAGTTTCTACAATAGAGGATAGCAAACTAGTGCAAATAACCGTATCATATTTAAAAAGCAACTTGAAATATAGCCATGGTTTTAAAAAACGGTCGAGGCGTGCGCCTCGAGGCGCCCAGAAAACGAGTATGAGGCACCGCCTCAGGGGCTTGTTTTGTACGTGCGCCTCATATGACTGAGGCGTGCGCCTCAGGTGCGCCTCGGGTGCGCTGTGCGCCTCAGGGGGTTTTCACTTTGTTTTTGATGTTTTTGACATTTTATGTCAGTTTCAAACGTTCCATATCTTTTTAATGTGTGTTTTTTGATGTTTTTGATGAATCTTATGATGAAATTAGTCTGTATTTTATTTTTATAAGATATATAATATTTATATTTATTTTTTAATTCCGCCTCGGTCTTACGCCTCGGTTCGCCTCGAGGCTTACGCCTCATGAGGCGAAGGGAAAACGCCTCGAAGCTCGATTCCGTACTTTTAAACCTTGAATATAGCTGAACCAATTGAGAAACCAGAGGCTGATTTTTATGAATATAACCTAACCAACTTTTAGTAGCTATAAAAATCACTCGAGTTTTATTAGGGTTACGCTATAAATACCATCTCTTATTACTTGTCATACTACACCTTTTAAATAGTATCTTTAAAAGTTGTCATATTCTACCCTAAGAAAATTTTTATCTAAAAAAAATGTTTTTATAATAGAAATTAAAAAAAAAATACTTTCTGTAAAAAAACAACAATCCTATAAATTTGTTTTCATAGGAATAATATAAAACAATTTGAAAATTCTAAAAAATCTTTCTTTAATAGTTTATAACTTTTTCTGTAATACATTAAAAAAGGCTCATGTAACATCACAAATTAACTCGAGTTCATTTATTAAATGAGTCATAATATGAATTCAAGCTTGGCTCGAGCATGTTTATGTTCGGTCGATTTGAGCTTTTTGTTAGTTGGTCACTCGATCCCGAGTAACTCACGAGTCAACTTAAATTGTTTTCTCCCCTAGCACTATTATAGTTTTCTGATTGACGTCTAGATTGCTTAAATTTAAATATGGCAAGTCGTCTTATTATTTAGCGAGCCAATGGGGATTTACTGATTTAGCAAACGGGTTTCTTTGATGAAAGCTTTAACCGATTCACATTAGTTGGTTATTGGGTTTTGTTATTAATTGATTTAAGATCATGATAGATTTTTTAATTTTGTTTTTATTTATAGGTAATAGTATTATTAATATTAATACTATTAAACAATATTAATAAAAGTAAACAATAAAATACAAAATAGATAAAAATTAGAAACAAAATAAAAAAATTACAAAGTTATTAATTTAACATATAAAGAAGTGATATGGTAATTAAAAAATGTTAGAAGTAAAAATTAATTATTTGTAAAGGTTAAGGGGATGGATACAAGTAAAAATAGTCTAGATGGGGTTTGTATAGCAACAATTTTTTATTATTGTTTCATTGTGAAACTATTTATAGCTATTTAGTCGCGTGTTTACAATGTAACATTCTGTAAAACCTATAATGTCACCAAGTTTATATATTTTTGTTGAAGTCGGTTGAAACAAAAAATTAGAGCTTGTGTATTTACGATTTCTTGATTACCCAATACATTTGTTAAACAAGTGAAGGGAAATGAAGATGACAAAATGTCGAACGATAACCTTAATGTAATACTGAAAGATATGAGAACTACAATAATTAACCATAATAGAATGTGCAAGTATGGGAACTACATCGTATGTTCTTTTCATTATAAGTTACTTATTTATGCCTCCTGTTTCAATTTACATGACATGTTTTTGAAGTCCAAACATCGTAACAAGAAGAAGAGAATTTATTAATATCCCTCATGTATCATAAAAATGTGTGTGTATGAAGTACCATAAGTAGTGTTTTAGCCTTTTGATACGTCGATAGCGTTGTACAACACTATTTGTCTAATTGACCTTACGAACCAACTAGAAGCTACGATCGATTTTGAGCTTCGTTATGCTTTAGAAACCGTTGCTACTTGTCCCATTAAACATGAATACTTATAGTGAGATGCATGTATATAGCGGGACATACGTCACATACGAGAAACGCGTCCCTTATTCACATACGATTCATGACTCGATGAATGAAACTCGTTTATCTATGGACCCCATGCAATTAGCACTGTTAAATACATCATTGTAGGAGGTTTTTTATTCAAAACAGTGTTTTTGAACAAATATATTCATCAATACGGCGTTTTTAGAAAGTATTAATCACATTAAGATAAGACCTTTTTACCATTAAATCTTACGAAAAAAGAAATGAACTATTTTTAAATCATCTCCAACTCCCACGATAGAAGATCCAACGTTGCACACAGTGGCGTACACAGTGGCGGAGCTTGAACCACGGTCTAGGGGGGCGGAGGCGAAAGTAAACTATTTTAGGGGGGGGCGAACACTATATTTATTAAAAAATTTCAACTACCGGACCGAAAATTTACACTGTCGAGCCGAAAATTAACACTACTGATGGAAAAAAGAGGGCCCCCCCAGGCCCCTATGAAGCTTCGCCAGTGGTTGCACATCATGCACTATGATTTAGCAAAAGATGCCGATGGTTCACTATCTCCATATCAAAACAACAAAAGACGATTCAACAACAGACTTCACCATCTCTGATAAGAGGCCAGCGATTCTCCATTG
Source organism: Flaveria sonorensis (assembly GCA_025506505.1). Taxonomy (NCBI): domain Eukaryota; kingdom Viridiplantae; phylum Streptophyta; class Magnoliopsida; order Asterales; family Asteraceae; genus Flaveria; species Flaveria sonorensis. The sequence continues at coordinate 68,787,030 of CM046423.1, forward strand.
TTGTCTCCGTTTCAAATCTCCATGAGAGGTCGAAGCTTTAGTCGTGGACATCTAGGATTGAAAAATCCCAAGGGTTCAAAAACAATACCATTCTTCAAGTGTCCTACTCTCAAACCCTTGAAGGTGGATTAATGAATCCTAGAATTTCAGTTTGTAACTTTGTAAAATTTTGTTGTTAATTCAAATCAAACCGAATTAACTCGAATTTTACAAGTTCGGATTTTCGAATCTAATTCAAGATAATTAAATACAATCCAACTTTAGAATTTGAAATAATTGGATTCAATAAATGAAGTGACCGAAGATTTTACAAAAGTATCCCACCCATATAAAAGGACCAATCGTCACAGCCAGGCCCATTTTGATAGTGGCTCGTAGTCTCATATAGAGTTGCACAAAACGGGTTTGGGCCGGACCCGGGCCCGGGTACAAAACCGGGTTTGGGCCCAACCGGGTTTTTTGTACCCGGGTATTGGTGAACCCGGGTACGAACCCGGGTCGGGTTCAGCGAGATAGAAACCCTACCCGGTAAACCCGGGTAGGGTCGGGTCGGGTTCAGGTCGGGTATGAAACCGGGGTTCAATCGGGTTTTTGCCTTTTTTTTTTTTTTTTTTCTTTTTTCTTTTCTTGTGTGTGTGTCGAACACCGGGTCGTATGTTTTTTTTTCTTATATTTTCTTTATTTTTTTTCTTTTTATTTTTCTTTTCCTAACCGGGTTCACTTGAATGACAAAAATTTAAACAACTTAATATATAAATATATACAAATCTTGAGCAGAAAATGTTACACTTATAATATACAAATATTAAATACTTTTTATATAAAACATTTGAATGACAAAGATTTTTAAAAAGAACATGAAAGACATATAATATTAAAACAACTTAAAAATAACAATATCGTCTAATTTTATCTACTACGAGATGCTTGATCAAATGCTAATTCTTCATCGGATATGCCAGAAGATACTCCGTCTTCTACCTCTTCATCATATACTTTAGCTTCGAGTGTAATCTCGTCTTCGAGGCTTGTTTGGTCTTGTATACGATCCGTTGCGTCTAAGTGATCCTTTAAACAAATGCACATCTCCACTGCTTCCGGAGTTAGTCTTGTTCTTCGTAATGATATTACCCTGCCACTAAGAGAAAAAACAGATTCCGAAGCTACCGTAGAAGCTTGGACGCTTAGTAAATCACGGGCCATAGCAGAAAGAATCGAAAATTGAGATTCTTTTCCTTTCCACCAAGCCAAAATATCGAATGCACGATAATCTTCGGTAGTCATAGTGGAAATAAAATCCGTTCCACTATATCTACCGAGCTCACTTGTTGGGGTGTTACCACTTTGACGTTTAGCCGTCACATCCCGAACAACATTCAACATAGTCAAAACAGGGTCTTTAAACGAGGTACTAGCACTTGAGGTTGATCCGCTTGGCATGGTTATGTTTACGTTAGGCCCATATCTATTTAAATAAAAATTATAAATTGTTTTCAAACTATGATTAAAATTTTCTTTTGCCTCGTTTGAAAAATCAGGGTTTTCGTCATGCATATCCAAATTGTCATTTATCTCATCTATCAAACATTCAACCCCCGCAACATTTAGAAACGGATTTAAAGCGGCGGCACACGTAAAAACGGGTGGTAAGTCCTTAAAATATTTTTTAAACTTTTCTTTCATTGGTTCTATCATTTGATTAAACATATTATTTTTATTTTGAAAATTTTTAAAATTCAAAGACATAAAATATAGTTCTTGAAGCACCGAATAACTAGTGGAATAATAAACTCCCGATAATTTTGTTGTTGAGTTTTTAAAAACCTCAAGAAACTCGGATAGACGTTGAAGATTCTCCCAACCCGCATCCGGAAATGGGTCGGCTTCACCATTATCCGAAAGACTATTATGAAAAGCTTTCAAAGTGCCTTTTTGCTTTAAAGCACATTCAAACATGTGACAAGTCGAATTCCACCGAGTAGATACATCCCAATTAGGACCTAAAAATCTAGAGTGCGTATCCTTACAAAGTTGTTTATAATCTTGATATCTTCTTCTATTTTTTTTAAAAACGTCATGTAACATAAATCGAAAAGATGTAATAAAGTTATTAACATATTGTCCGGATAGTCCGTCTTGCACTACTAAATTAATAATATGTGCAACACAACGAGTATGGAAAAAATCACTGTTTGCAATCGGAAGATATTTTAATTTTAAATTTTCAACCGCGGTTGTGTTGTTAGAGGCGTTATCAAATGCAATTGAAAAAAGTTTATTTTCTAATTTAAAAGTACTTATTACATTATCTAAAAAGTAAAACAAAAATTCTCCGGTGTGTGGATGGGGAAAAAGATCAAATGCAATCGTACGTTTCATCAATTGCCATGAATTGGGATCCACCCAATGAGCGGTGACGCAAAGGTACGATTCGGGTAAACCGTGTGGAGCCGACCAAACGTCACTAGTTAAGTTTACACCGGTATTTAAATTTTCAAATAATACAATTAAATCATTTTTTGCTTGTTTCCATAATTTTAAATAATAACGTCTAAGTGTAGTACGACTTACGTGAGTGTAACGAGGTTGAAGCGTCTCTCGAATTAAGTTGGTCAACCGAGGATTGTCGAAGTGACTATAAGGCAAAGCTTCTTGAATCACGAATTTCGCCATTCGATCTCGAACCGTATTAACATCGTAATTAAAGATTCCACCGTCTCCACTCAATTGTGTTTGTTGCGAATCCGGATTACTTTTCAACGACTTACAAAACTTCTTGCTAATGTGTTTGTTTAAAGTCGTGTTAGAATCTTTAGCAAGCAAAGCTCCACAAAACTTGCAACGAGCCTTTACAGACCCGTCACTCAACTCAACCATATCCCAATTGCACCAAACATCCATGTTACGATTGTGTGCAAGAACACGAACGACGGTTGGAGCGTTGGACGAACCTTGACCAACGGAAGATTGTGAGTGAGCCATATCAAGATTGAAGAGAGTGAAAGTGTAAAACGAGAGAGTGAACGTGTAAAACGAGAGTAAACGAGAGTATTTTTTGCGTTTTTTGCGTATGTTTTTGCGTTTGAGACTTGGGTACTAAACCATATCAACCCACACCTATTTATACTAACTTATAAGCCTAAAAGTGACAAAAAAACGGTCACAAATCGATCCCAACGGCTATATAGCCGTTAAAAAACGGCCACTTTTTTAAAAAAAAAAAA